>JAOPUD010000107.1:8132424-8143292 GCA_027122715.1 Trisopterus minutus
GAAGTTATTGGGAAGAAAGAGAGCAGATTTCCTGGCTTACTAACACACAACAGAGAGAACACAGAGTCCCACCGCACACGTGCACGCACACGCACGCATACACACACACACACACACACACACACACACACAACACAGGCGCAGCATATGAGACGGGATCAGCTTAGCAGCTGGGTCCAATATGTGTTTCCCCCATTAAATGTACTTAACATTTTACAAACTTCACCGCAATTCACATTCATTCTATTAATGCACACACACACAGACAAACGCACACACACATATGTAGTCATAAACTAAATGAATGCAGACACATGAAAATGGACAAGTGTTGGGAACATAATATATGTATACATATATATATATATGTATCTATACAATATATCACATATGATGCATATTAGGACAGGGGTGCAGGGGAATATAATGCAGAACTGCTGTCCAGGCCCTTTATGAACAGGGATAAGCCCCAAAAACACATGATTTCCCACATTACACTTCATGGACGTTTGACCTCTGCAGAGCAACAGAACGGATAATGGCGTTGGCCATCAACGATAATCGTTTAAGGCTGTCATCATCGTCACAACCACCATCATCATCTTCACAACCACCATAATTATCATCATCATCACACGTCAATATCACCATCGTCATTTTCTCCTTCGTCCTCTTAATCAACACCTCGGTCACGGCAAATAAATAGCTAACTGTAACCGCTACAGAGAATGGGCCAAAACACTTCACCTCCAGCGAAAGGTCTGTCGGGCCTCCAGCAAACCCCTGGTTCTGAACCCCGGTTCCCCTTCGCGTTGACTGATCAGCCGCTTATCGCCACCCTTTATCTCGCCTCCGCCTTTTAAAACTGTGTTTTCCTGTGGTGGTTTACAAGAGGAAGCTTTCGCTGGAAAACGCTCTTCTGCGGGTGATAAAACACGGCAGATTTCACCGTGTGCGTACGTGCGTGCGTGCGTGCGTGGCATTGATTAAGACCTCCAGGTAACGCTTCCTCTAGGGATCCTTTGAAGTTGAGTACGAGTGAAGAAGTTATGAAGTTAAAAAACGGTAATAAATACGAACAGAATCGTGTAGATAAGGAGGGACGATGCGAGGCGGGATGGAGAGAGACAGCTCTGCACCCGCTCCGCTAAATGTCCCTGCTTTTATGAGGACTATTAAAATATAGCTCTCAGTTGGCCTCAAAAAGCCACTCAGTACCACCATCACACACACACACACACACACACACACATGCACGCACATACAGACAGACAGACACACACACACACACACACAACTACAGCCACACACACGCACACACACACACAACTGCACACACACACACACATTATGACGTGTGTATGTGTGGTTACACATACAGACACACGGAGTCATAACACAAAGAGCTGCAATCTGAGATCTTTGAAGTTTGTTGTTGTCGTAATAATAGTAAAAAAATACAATTGCGATTTCTCCAAGTGTCTATCATGCTGTCTTCCCCTCTGTCTCTGTTCTATAAATGACTCCATCACTTTTTATATGACGCTGCCGGGGCTCAACTTTTACAGCCCCTCGTGAAGCGCGCTCACAAGCCTGGCCACGGCCGCTTTGACAGGAGGGTTAATAGGGGTAAGGCCGGATCCTTTTGTCAGGAAGGAAGAGTTGATCCGTGGGGTTTTATCTTCTCTATTGTCTCCATGGAAACGAGAGCATCGGGATGTTCGGGGGCGGGCGGGTGGGGGTTCCATGACATTAATATGACATTCGGTTTGGTCCACAGAATCTTTCCACAGTTGTCTTCCCAGTGACTGTATTATTCTGTATTCATTTGTTTGTTACAATGCACACATTTAAAGCCCCCCCAACACGAGACATTACACACTGAGTATTCCGGTGAACTTTTTAAACCATCCTCAGCTTACGGCCCTAACACACCATTCCGACTGCCCTTCGTCGGGCAGAAACCGATTTGGTCGTGGCTGATTCAACACGTGCAATCGGCTGAAAAGCACACAGACGGCTTAAAAAGATCACCGACGGCTTTGACGACGGCCGATCGCACAGCACACACCGACCAGACTCAAGTCACAGAGCTCGCCAGATTGTCCGACGACCAATAATCTGGTTGGTATGTCATGGCCTTTATAAAACATATTCTAGTTAGTCAGATGTAACTCATATCTCTCCCTAGGTCGAACCCAGGGCCAAAAGAGCTGAACTAATTCTAGTTTAGTTAGCATACGGTGTGGCCCACCTCCCCTGCTCTCTAAGAAACCGTTTCCCTTACCATCATCATCCTCATTAACATTATTATCACCCGCAGCCCGCAGAGAAATGAATCCCGTCCAACGGCCAATCAGCTCTCCCAATATGTCTCTTGTTGTTATCCGACAGGAAGGGAAGATAACCAACCGGCGTTCCCAGACGGATCCTAAGCAGACGCTTGCTGCTCTTTAATGATGACCTCACGGGCCTGATGACGAAGGAGAGTTGAGTCAAGTTGTGTCCTTTCGGGGCATTGTTCGGCTAGTGTTTGAAGTGGAAACTGGGTCACTTCTGTTCTCTCTCTCTCTCTCTCAATATGACCCTGCCTGACAGCAGACATTAAAAGAAATAGCCAGAGCTCCACCGGTGGAGCTTTAAGACTCGGCCACTATGAATTATGGGTGGGAGAAAAATCGTAAATCAAACACGTATTCCGAGGTGGGAATATGTGTGTGTTTCATGTATACATCTGAACGAACACTTTGGATAAATAGGCCACACATAATGCATGACTGAATTTGGGAGGAATGTCACAAAAGAAAGGTAAACATAATTCTTTGTCGTCTGAGGTTCTTCGCTCGCGTGGGTAGGCAAAATCTGCCTTAAGAGTCCCTCCAGGTATTGTCTGTTTCTGCTGTGTCAAAGCGTTTAGTGCTGGCAGAGTGTTAACTGAAAAAATACGATGCTTCGCTCTGCTTTCCGCTCTCCCCTCTCTTTCTTCTCTCTCGATCTATAGGCGAGACGGGGTGCCAGGAAGACGTACATTTGAGTGTGTACTTGCATGCGAGTGTGTTCTTTGCAGCCGCACTGTCTGAGACATTGAGCGGACGCGAAGCATGCCATGAACATTGATCATAGACAAAGACAAAACCGCACCACGAGACAAAGGTTTTTAGAAGTTTTGATAGGGGAAGAAACCTCTTCCAACTCGTGCAGTGAACACTATTGCATCGCCTATGCGTCGGGATTGCACAACCGCCCTCACAGTTGAAGCCCCGATATTAAATATTTACTCTGATCGTTTCTCTCCGTCGTGTTTAAATACTTGCTGTGTGACACATCCCAGGCTTCTGGAAATACAACAAAGGTAAAACTGTTTGGACGTGAACGCCACCTTCATTAATTACCAGAGTTGACGCCAGAGTTACTTGCGCCTTCTTTATTTATTTTCTTGATTCAGCATCTTCCGTTGCAAAGAAATGTAATTCCTATCTTTATCGCTGACCTAGATTCGGCGATATAAATAAGTCAAAGGCAAGAAAACACAGGAAAAGATTATTTTTGTTTCATGCTTGAGCGAGGCAGAACAGAATGGGCCTACGGAACGCCAGCACGTCGGTGAGTTTGTAGGAGACCATTTACTTCGTTCCATGTAACGTTCAGATAGAGACAGCTACCGTTCAGAGAGAGACAGGTGGTCCATTCATCTGTCAATCAGCCACATGTGTTTGGGAAAATATTTGTTATGCGCGTTAAACACAGCAGGCACACAGCAAGAGCACCGGAGGCAACTGAGGCATGACGATCGCTGAAGATAATCCATGTCAATCTTTTGATTCCAAAATCGAAATCCCAGCTGTACTATTGTGGGAATATGTATGACTTTCCGGTCTATCACTCCCTCTCTCATCCTTGGTTGACCTCATCGTGTCTCGGTCAGGGGGGGGTGCTACAAGCAGCGCTCTTCAATGTGCAATGTTGATTTTGAAGGCCTTTTGCAAGGGTGAGATGGTTGACGGTGTCAGATCACTCAATTTTTGGACTTCACATTGTTGTGTGGTTTTTCTGTTGTATTTCACAAACCAAGCGTCAATTATTGGGGTTTTCGGTTGATCAAATCAAACGGGCCAGCCAAAACCATCCCCTACAGGGATCCACAGCAGTGATTTCAAAACGCTCACAGCCTCCTTAAGGCATCGTCAACTTCATCCCTGCATAAAGAGCTCTCTCGCTTGGTTAAACCAATAGCAATATAAAATGTCACTTGATTATATATTGTAATTGTATACATTATGCATCACTTAGATCACAATAATAATAGTAATTATTGTTATTGTGATACACTCTGCATACTTACCCCATGTGTCCTTGGGGAATGGGGGATTGGGGCTTGCATGTGAATCACTGTCACTCTTGTGAGTGGAAATCCTTACATCTGAAGAGTGATAAGCATGCAGAGTGGCTGACGCACAAAACGTTTAAGACAAGCTGGCTGATTATGGTTGTCCTGCTGCGAGTCTACCAAGATTATCACTGAGAGTAAGAACACAGCCCAGAGAGATAGAGAGTGATGCGGGTAGATACAGAGATATACACAGAGAGGGAGCGATGGAGACAGAGAGAGATAGCAGCACATGTTCTATACACGATTGTGAGAGGAAGGAATCTGAGAGAAACCGAGCAAAGCTGAGTGTTGGAGTTAACTCAACAAAGTGAGAAAGGGTATGGGCACCGTTTGCATGGTTGTTAGAAAAATCAATATTTCAATGACAAACTATGAAAGCAATTTCAACACGCAGTTGACTAACTCGCAGGGTTGAAGTGAAAATGATAAGAAAGAAAGAAAGATAGAAGAAGAAAGAAAGAAAATGACCACGAATAGACAAGCTCCGTAAATAAGAGTAAGAGAGTTTTTTGTGATTTAATCTTTTTTTATAGACACTTGCATGGGAAGGCAAGCAAGCAAACGCAAACTTGGATATCGTATATAAACAATGTAAGCTAGCCAGTATTTGCTTTGTGCCCTCACAAGTGAGTGAATGATGGTCACAGGAAAATCAAAGTCAAATAAGATTATTCTCTATCAGCCCACAAATAATTTCTCAAGAAGTGTGGAAAAGGGGAACTTAACATTTGTTTTCAAAGGGTAGACTCTGGGAAGAAAGTGTTTCTTGAAAATAGTAAACAGGGAACAAATGGGTGAAAAACACAGAGATGTAGGGGGGGAGAAGGAGTGAGTGGCCGGGGAAAAACATATGAGTTCACGAGAAAAGTCCTCGTCATTGTGTATTTTTCCGCTTACCCCCTGCAAACAGGGGGAGCGAAGCAGGGGAGGACGGGGTTGGCGTGCGCACACTAAGTATGTCTGGTTGTGTGCGAGAGAGAGAGAGAGAGAGGGAGAGAGAGAGAGAGAGAGAGAGAGAGAGAGAGTGAGAGAGGATGAGTGATTAACAGAAGGGGAGAGAAAGTCTCAGGGAGGTATGCAGCTCTCTCTCTCTCTCCCTCTTCTCTCTCTCTCTCTCTCTCTCGCACCCCATCTCTCTCTAACTGTTTAAGGAGCATTACCACTTCAGCCTGAAATCCCACCCTAGCCCCCTCACCCCCCACCCCAAAAAAACAACGGGCCATGCCGGGTGCACTCCTCCTCTCCTCCTCTCCTCCACCCCTCTCCTCTCTTCCGCCTCTCCCTGCCTCCGGCTCAGTGTGGGGAAGAAGAGAGAAGCGTGTGAAGCGTGATGAGAGAGAGAAAGAAGGAAAGAAAGAAGGTTCAATGGTAGGAAGAGGAGTTTGTACTTTGCACTTTCCATTTTTTTTCTGCGTGCTTCCTTGATCTCCCGCCACTGCGCCAGACCTTTTAAACATGAGGAAGTAATTTTTTTTAAATATATTTTCCTCGTGTGCATTGCGTTTATCCGGGCGGGTGAAAAACAGGAGTAGTTGCGTCCTTCAGGGGGGGGGGAACCACGGCGTGGGGGAACCACGGCGTGAGGAAACGCACCGACACCGCCCGTGAGAGAGAGGTGGAGCAGGAGGAGAAGGGGTGGTGGAGGTGGAGGGAGGAAAACAAAAAAAAGAACAGAGCGACATTGGCACCAGCAGCGGAAAAATAATAATAGAGGAAAAACTGTGTTGTTTTTTTATTCTACCGGGACAAGCAGGAGCTGAGAGAAAAGTGAAAAATAGAGAGGTGTGAGAAAGAGAGAGCGCGGGAGAGAGGAGCAAAACAAAGGCAACAGCGGACTCGAACAAGCCCCAACTCACCTGACGTGCTCGCCAGGTGGGACAGCCTGCTCTCTCTAAATTCTCTCTCTAAACTCCCTCTCTCTCTCTCTCTACCTTTATCTCACCCTCAACCTCCATCTCCTCCTCCTCCGCCTCCGCCCTGGAGATGGTCCGTCGGCGGGCCCTGTTACTGCTGACCTATCACCTGGCCTCCCTGCTGGCCTCCCTTCTGGCTTCACCGGCGGCGGCGGCGGTGGCGGGCTCCGAGCGCCAGCGGCACCGCGTGCAGCACGGCCCCTGCACCTACACCTTCGTGCTGCCCGAGGTCGACCACTGTCGCCCCGCCCTCTCGCCCCTCCAGGACCTCCCCCGGGGGGCGTCCGACGTCCCGCAGAGGGACTCCCCGTCCCCTGGAGCCGGCGTGGAGGACGACGCAGAGGGGGAGGGGAGGACGGGGGCGGGGGCGGGGGCGGGGGCGGGGGCGGCCCGGACGAAGCACGCCCGGCAGGAGAGGAAGCTGGAGAGCCTGGAAAGCGCCACGGAGAACAACACGCTGTGGTTGCGGAGGGTGAGCGACGGGGCCCTCGTTGCGGGCCCCAGGTATTCTTCTAAGAGAATACCTGCTCCTTTCCCCCCTCTCCCCCCCCCCCCTTTCTGTGTGATCTCAATTGCCGTGTTGATTCTGTTATTCACTGTATTCATGTCAGCGTTCAGTGCGCCTGCCTTGCCTCCTTGGCCGCCATCGGCACCGTCTATATCTGGCCGCAGAGCCCTAACCCTAACTGCTAGTTCCCATGTCCTTTTTCAATATCAATGTTCACATGCCGTACGC
The DNA here is from genome assembly GCA_027122715.1 of Trisopterus minutus. Lineage (NCBI taxonomy): Eukaryota > Metazoa > Chordata > Actinopteri > Gadiformes > Gadidae > Trisopterus > Trisopterus minutus. The sequence goes on from JAOPUD010000107.1 coordinate 8,139,464, forward strand.
CGTGTTCGCTGGCGAAATCACACAGTTTGGATCCGGGCTAAGGACAGGACTTTAGTGGGGATTACTCAGGGGTTTTGCTGTGATTTCCCAGATGATCACTGTTTGAATGTTTATTTATTTTACGAGATGGGAGTGATGTCTGTCTGTATGCGTGTATAGCCAGACTGATTGAGACAGACGTGTGTGTGCGTGTGTGTGTGTGTGTGTCCATGTGTGTGTCTGTGTCCATGTGTGTGTACTGTATTTAAGACCACTGGGCTGCCCAGAAATCCCGATTGCATGAGAAAGAGGAGAGGGAAGATACATAAAAAAAGATCCTTTGCTAATATTGGATGGCGGACCGACATTGCGCGGTCGGTTAAAAACAAATGTAACGTTCCTTCTCACTGCCTGCAATCACAACACAGAGTAGGATCCAGTTCAGTTATGAACTCCCCCAGATTAAGTCCGGCAGGCCATAGCATTGAAAGTCCATCACCCGGCTGGAGGAAGGCCATGCTTTTCCCCAGCAGAACATTTCCTTATCAGTGGGAGACAGTGATTAGCATGTGTTGTCTGCCAGACCACTGGCCTGTGTGGGGTCATTAAGCTGTGGTTATTAAGAGGCTAAACTGTGGGGAAGTGATTCAAAACACACACAAAACAGTGTTTTTTTGGTGCTCCGGTCATGGAGGTGCTGTCTGTTTTACTTATATTTTCTGGCAAGTACTGGTCAGGAGCTCTGCCCCCGGCTGGGGAACTATGCATCACCGTACCAGAGCCTGTGCAAGTCTCGTCAGTGGACCAGTCCCACTGCAGTCACAGGCCTGAGCCTGGGTCCGTGACTGGGTCCGACATTTTCTTAGTAATTTGGCTGTTTATAGGAAAACCAATTCCAAGTTGTTGGAATGACCAAAACCTGTTCAGAATTACGTGTGTGATCATACTAAACAGCCAACTTCCTTTCATTTCAAATCGTAACCTTTGTATGCTGGTGATAAAAACATAATTGACACAAGGCACCTACAATCATACTTTGCAGATTATGGACAAATTGGAATTACAGAAATCTGTTGAGAATTATGCACAGGATCCTAATGAACACAGAAGCGTAACTGTGTGTTCACATTTACGTGTTTAATACGTTAAAAAAAAGTGCAACGCCTAACATTTGTCAATAGTTATCTTATTGTAACCTCATTATTTATTGATTGCAGTGATTAATACATAAGGTTTAAAGGTACAGTGTGAGAAAATGTAGAGGAACAGATTTGGCAGAAATGGAATATAATATTCTTAAATAGTTTTTAATTATTGTATAATCCCAAGATTGTTTAGTATGTTCATTACCTCAAAATTGCCCCTTAATATCAAAATAGAGAGTGTGTCCTCTTCCATGGGGGCTGCCATGTCGCACCGCCATGTTTCTACGGTAGCCCCGAACGAACAAATGGCTCTAGACAGAATGCCTTTGGGCTAAGCGGTGTAGGAAGGGTCATGGCTAAGACGCATTTGTGATCATTTTCAAGTACTGTCGTTGTGTAGGAGCATAATAAAAGTAAGATGTTGTACTTGAGATACGCCTCACCGTGGGCGTATAGGTGTCCTTGAAACTTAACCCCCGTCTCAGAGGTGGATATCTGAGACGGGGGTGTTATACTGTAATCGTCCTTAACCCTCTATCCGATCCACCTCATATAACCATTGACTACGAGCCTAGCCTTCGTCCTTTCACCAGAATATACTCTGTATTTCGCGGATTCAATAAGAAATAATAAGTGAATAAGAAGTGTAAAATAGTGTAGCGAATGGCAGTTTGCGGATGAGGGGAAGTATGACATGGGTGTTCTTTTTTTAATACATCTACACTTTGGCGATGTTTGTTTTATAGCTAGATTCCCTGTTCCATAACTAAAGGTAATACAAAACTTTTGCACAATGTTATTTTATCTAAAGCAACCTATATTCACGTACATCAGGACAAGTAAACATTGGCTTGTCGCGCCGACTGCTATCGAGATGAATGATCAATGCATATTACAGAGAGCCATAATTGTCTATGAAGGTAGTTTACCACTATGGAGGCAATAAGAGAACTATCTGTGAGAAACGTAAATAGGCAGTGACACCCCCAATGTAATAAACAACGTATCAAGTGACCATGGTGACAAATATACCTGATTGTGATTGTTTACATTGATGTATTAGACGAGAGCAGTCAATAATCAATCTTGATTGGATTAAAGTGGATATTTCTTTTACGCAAATCAGTCATACCCACTGGCACCTAAAACAATACAGGCCAGTACAGGCCATCATAATTGGAAAGGAAGGGTTGGAGGTGTGTGGGGTTTCAGTTCAGTTCAACATTGCTTGTTGCTTCAACATTTTACACATTGGACCTTTAAGGTTACAATATTATGGGGCATATAGCCTACCCCCTGCCTCAATCACAAAACATTTTAAGAAAGAGGTTCAGTGAGAGAATCAAACCTCTAGTGCCAGTCGCCCACGGAGACATCCATGTTGTCGAGGAACAGTTGATGTTCAAAACGATTCAACTATTCAACTATTCAAGTTGTTTTGGGATATATATTTTGATCCCAGTGTTTTTGTTTTTTAATCAAAAGTTCTGGAGAAAGATCACGTTTGATGGGCTTTTAAAAAACGAAAAAGGCTGTTAAGGGTTGAGATCAAACAATCACCGAGTTTGGTGATCCTTTGTTCAAATTTTTTAATGGCTTCCATTCTTCTCTATGAATCCCCCTCTTCAGCCTGGACTGGTTTTCATCATGGCTGGTGAATAAAGTTGCTTGCGAGGAAGCCTGACATGTTCTCTGTCAGGTCCTGATCATTACGTCTCGTCTCGCTCACTTGCTCCGACAGCACACCCTCACAAAACGCCCCCCCCCCCCCGCTAAACAACACAGGAGGGGAGATCCTGCGAGTGCTGTTTATGCCCTCCCGCTGTGAGACCAGACTTCAGTATCACACCCCCCCCCCCCGGTGAGACCATGTCAAGCATTTACCCTTGTGTGTGTCTTAGCTTATGTGTATGGATTTTGGTTGCATGTGTGGGTGGGTGGGTGTGTGTGTGTATCTGTTTGAACCAAAACTCAACTGTATCTCTCCGTGCCCACCCCTCCAGCCTGGCTGTAGGACGGGGGCTGTGGGGGGGGGTTTCTGGAGGGTTGCTCACTAGGTGTAGATAAGTCTGAGGATGCACTCACACTAGGTGTGAGGGGGGAAATCTGAGTACGATTCCCTCCCCCACTCCACTGTGCCACTGGCCTGTGCTCACACTAGGCAATCTCAACTGGGCCTGAGTACGGTTGCCTCTGGGTCGGGTATCCGTGTGCGTGCGCGTGTCGGCTCATTAGCATCTGTACCATGGCCTGAGCACACCTCTCCGAAGTGTCCTGAGGCCACGGAATTGAACTGTACTACACTAGCGAGTTCACCCTGAATATGTGCCTTGGCTCTCGTAAACAAGTCTTGTAAACCTAAAATGTCACGCAGAGCCGGAAAATGGTTGAGCCACCACCTTCACCGTTACAATGTTATATGTTTTATTCAACGCTTCGCCTCCGTGCTTCACAAGGCTAAAGTTCCACACAAGCTTAGCGAGAACACCGATATGCATGTTAGTGAGTATTCTGACTTTTGACCCCATGGTGAAGGCCCCTTTCAACACCTGGCTAACTGTTTCATGTAAAACTAGACCATGTGCCATGGTGGGATAGCCTCAGGTTTTGAATGTGTGCATGTGTGTTTGTGTGTGTGTGTGTGTGTGTGTGTGTGTGTGTGTGTGTGTGTGGGTGTGTGTGGGTGTGTGGGTGTGTGTGTGTGT
>JAOPUD010000107.1:8249745-8261147 GCA_027122715.1 Trisopterus minutus
TTGTGAAATCTAGGGCTTGTGCTCACTACTCACCTGTTGTAAACAGTGAGAGACTGGCTGCTGAAGTGTACTGACGCTCTTGTTGCTCTGTTCTCGTGCGGTAAATGAGGGGCGTTCAAGGACCGTCGGAAAATCGATTTTTTTACCAAAAATTAGAATCGGGGCTAATCAAATTAGATCCGGGGCTTTAGCCCCGAATAAAACAGTCTAGTGACGCCACTGGTGAGGGAGGAAGATAGAGAGAGCGATAGAGGGAGAGATATACTCCATCCACATCTCCAAGCGGGGTGAATAATCCTATGAGCCTGGCCACTGTGCATTCATCCAGAAAGGTGGAATAACTGAAGCAGCCCGGTGCCCAGAGTGGGCTCAGGGTCCACATACTCATTGTGCTTGTGTTTTTATTTGAGTCATAACCTGTGAACCACTATTCAGAAAAATAGCCTCGATGCTAGCATCTTCAAAATAATGTGTGTGCGCGTATGTGCTTGTGCATGTGTTTGCGTTTGTGTGTGTGTGTGTGTGTGTTTATGTAGGTGCTTGAGTGTGTGCGTGTTTGTGTGTGTTAGGGGGATGGTCGATCTGTCGACTTATATGTGATTACTTTTGTTTGTTTAAATCGTTTTTTATCTTTATTGGGTGGGCCCAAGGTGCACCTCTGTCTTACCCTTTTGCACGGATCCAATTGGAGCAGTAATGTAACATTTCTTTCTCTAATATCGTAAAGGTGACCCGCCTTCCGCTCAACATCCTTTTCCTCTGGCCCTGTAATGGCAGCGCAATTTATTTCCTAATAGGAGGTGATTGTCTGAAACACGGCGGTAAGTCATTCACATTCAACACGTGCGTGAAAGAGACACAGGACGGGTAGTCAATAGTAAAATAGCCCCGGATCACTAAAGTGATGAGAGCTTTAATGATATTGATTCTTTTCATTATGGCCAAACTTCTGGGAATAAACAAATAGGGAAATACATTCAATTGAATAGTGGGCTGAAGACAATGTCGGTCGTAATGAATGCAAAAGAAACGCAAAAGAAAAGTAAGAATAAGAACATGCGTACATAAACAATTACACAGTACTGGAGGAACTTGAGAAATGTATATATTAAGAGAAAAATATAACTTTACTGTGGCAATGTGTTGTTATTCATTTTTAAACTTAGAAATTATTATTTTGCCTGATTTAGTCCTCAATAAAAATAAAAGTAACTGAAGTTAATAATCCCAAAATAATCATCATATTGTGAATGCTAACAATATTTTATCAACTATATTGCAATTGTTTCTACCAATGTAAACCTCAATTTCTGGCAAAAACCACACCTATTTTTCAAATCAACATGATTAGCTGCAAGGCTAATTGCTTTCGGCAGTTGTTCTGTAGACCTACACAAAGTTCAGAGCAGTAATATTTACCATATTATAGAGCAACATGGCTAAATGAAGATGTTTATGAAATTAGGTTTCATCTAACACTAAATGGTAAGGTTTTGACGTCAACCCTAACCCTCATCAGGCTCAACCTGCTAGTTTGGGTAAACAATGTTCATGTAATTCCATATAATGTAAATTGCATGACCGAAATGGCAACATGTCTCAAGACAAGTGTAACATGTATAATGCAGAGAAATCTCACTGTTTATTAATTTAGAATGAGTATATATACATATACATATATATATATATATATACATATATATATATATATATCTATAGCCTTTATACATTCTTAATGCAAGCAAACCCCTACCGACCACCACCAACCCCCACCGACGGCTGCTTAATAAGTAAACCTGAATCCACGCCGACTACATAGCTGGACTGCGTGAGCATTAAAAGACGTGCCCAAATTGGACGCAGGGAATCGTCCTGGCACACCGCTCGGGAAGAGTAGAGAGCGAAAAGGTCGGGTCATTCATCACCAGTGTATACCTGCTAGTTACAGCAACGGCAATAGGAACCAAGACAAATGAACCCTTCCCAGTATAATGGACTTGGCATTCCGAAAGGCACACTCCATCGTGGCTCTGTGTCAACAAGCCACATTCATTCACTGCCGAGCGGCGCAGTAGCAGCAGAAGCAGCAGCAGCCGCCGTGGCCTCTTCAGCCAGCACCCCGCAATTATCGGGAACATTCGGAGAAAGGGGGGGGGGGGGTGGGGTCTCCGGGCGAGAAGAGAGCTAGATCACGGGGGAGGAGAAAAGAATGAATAGGCAAATTCGTTTTAGCCTACAAAGCTGACGACAGGGACTTGGGCGCAACTTACATTTGTTGGTCATTTTCGTTTCGTTACGCAAGTTTTCTTTACGACCTGGTATGTCGAATGCGACTAAACTGTTTGATTGTCTGTCACTATGCATGTGTGTGTGTGTGTGTGTGCGTTTATGTATGACTGTGTGTGTTTGTATACCCGCCGCATTGTCTGATTCGGATCAGGCGCGTTCAAGTGATCTGTCCGACCAAATGCCTCACAATTGTTTGTTTTTGGTCGTGTTTGGTCATGTAGGGCATTTAGCAGACCAAAACGACTTACAATAAGTACATTTGTCATAAGAAGTAAAACAATATATCGCCGTCGGTACAGTAAAGATGTTCATAGAACCAAGTGTAAGTACTAACAATCGCCAGGCTAACCCCAATCCCCGTATACAGCAGTGATAGCTAGCTACTGCAGATGCTAAACAATTAAGTACATGCTACACAGCATGCATGCACAACACAATTAAGTACATGCTACACAATTAAGTACAATGAATGAATACAAGGTGCATTAAGTGCGTTCATTCAAGTGCCAGGACGTACAACAAACAATAGTGAAACAGACAGATAAGGGACTGAGTGGCTGTTGAGTCCAGGTGAACTCAGAAAAGGTGAGTTTTGAGTCGTTTGCGGTAGCTGTTGAGTGGCTCTGCGGTCCCGATGTCTGTTATGGACCCTGCCTGCTCTGCCTCTGTCCCAGTGATCGACTGCCTTCCGCTTGACAACGGATCCTGCCTGCGCCCTGCCTGTCTTCTGTTGGCCATGTAAATAAAAGACATTTCCAACTGTCTGCCTTGCTGCATGTGCTGCATAGGGTCCTCTCCTGATCCTTTACAGTACGTTGGATAACATTAACTCCTGCTCTTCCTAAAAACCTGCAACAAAATCAACGCATATCATGATGTGGTTTGAGGAATATTTGTCTCTTGATTCTCTTTAAACACACAAAGGTAAAATCACTCAAGGAGGCTCAATCTTCACAGGCCCCATGTCTTTACAACATCGTGCTTCCCTGGGCCATTTTTTTGTCCAGAAAGGGAATCAAATGTGATGTTTCATTACTGCCAGCTTTGAAGTCTGCCATACAGATTTTGGACTTTGGGGGACATCTTGTGCTCAAACTGCACGATGATTTTCTGGAGCACTTCGAAAGTAAAGCAAAGGTGTTTGGGATAAGCTAGGTTAGGTGCATATAGCAAACCTAGAAGCAGGGCACAAGCTGAGGCAACTGAAGTCAGTCCATGCACCACCTCAACTCCCTCGATGACGATGCCTACGTCTTCAGGTGGTTCCTGCAGTCCTTCCCCTATCTTTGGAATGGCAAACACTGCTACAGTGAGCTGCTCCAGGGCCCTTTGAACCTCATCTGGTCCAGAGTCCAACAGTACATGACACAAAACATCACTCGCATTACTTTGCACTTTTCACACCTCGCATTAAAGGACAATGGCTGCAAAATCACATCGACTATATTACACTGAATAATGCTATATGAATGGGAGCCTTCTATAGGCTCAGCCACACATCTCATTATTGGCCTTGTATCGTGACAGGGTCAAAGTACTTTGTGTCTTGATGTTTTGCAGGACTCTAGACTAACTTTTTCACCAGAAGCTCTACGCAAGAATCACTACATATATTCTAAATACAACATGTAGTCAATCCAACCAGGTTTCAATAATTATAGTTGACAAAATGTCAGTTTTACAGCATTAATATGATGAGACGAGCTGATATGCAAATTGCTGTTGAAACTTATACGATATTCCTTGATTAGGTCATCTGCATCCTTGCCGAGGAAGATGAGGGCTTTCAGGACACACTCCCTTCGAAGATGAATGTCCTATAGGAAGCGTCACGCGCTGCAGTTTATAAACAGGAAGTCACCTTTCGGCCAACCACAACAAGTGACGAAACGCCATGGGAGAGCTGCATGTTGAAGTTTATTTATTTTCCCTTTTTTTTTTTAACCTATTATATATTTTTGATTTAATTACATAAATGTAATCTCAGCAGGGCAATTATGTTTCTATTTCATCCCTACTGACCGCCAGAGGCGGTGCTTCAGCACTGGATGTCTCCATCTCGCGCATGCGCAGGTTGAGTGTTTATACCAACAGAGTCACCTGTGACCCCTGATGACACCTGCGAGTCTATATCTTCCGGTGACATCAGAGGATCGGTTCCTGCAGAATCTTCTCGCGAGCCCACAAGGATTCTGAGTGACAGGACGCTCTGGCGGTCATCCGGGATTCATAGAACCATAGTTACATACGTAACTTTCGTTCTATTTCATCCCTACTGACCGCCAGAGGCGGTGCTTCAGCACTGGATGACCCATAACAGCAAAGTCACGAGGAATGCCAATACATCCCTCAGTGAGAGGAAGCAGTAGAGGTGGGCAGCAGGGCCACACCCAGTGGATGGGGAGTGGCCACATTCACCCGGTAGAACCTGGAGAAGGTAGTCGGTGATGCCCACGATGCCGCATCACAGATGTCCTGCAGGGGCACGCCACGCAGGGCCGCCCATGACGTAGCGACAGCTCTAGTAGAGTGGCACCTCACCCCGGATGGCAGGGGGCGACCACTGTGTCTATATGCCTGGGTGATGGCATCCACAACCCAGTGCGACAGTCGCTGTTTGGAGAGAGCACAGCCTTTCTTGGGACCACCGTAGCAGAGGAACAGCTGTTCTGACCGTCTCATGCTTGTGGTCAGACTTACATAGACCCTTAAAGCCCGCACAGGGCACAGCGGTCCTGACTTTTCCTCCCCTGCAGGGGGGGTAAACTGAGCCAGGTGGATAGGCCGGTTAAGGTTCGATGGTGAGAGAACCTTAGGAAGGAAAGCCGCATTCGGCCAGAGGGTGACCCCTGAGCCGTCTGAGTTCCACCTCAGGCATGATTCGCTCACAGAGAGAGCATGCAGCTCCCCGACGCGCCTTGCTGAGGTGATGGCGAGGAGAAAGGCAGTCTTAGCGGACACCCACTTCAACTCCGCCTGTGCCAGGGGCTCAAAAGGCGGCAGACACAGGGCATCCAGCACCAGGGGCAGATCCCACACTGGAGCTCGCTGTGCCTGTGGGGGTCGCAACCTCAAGGCTCCCTTAAGGAAAAGGGACACGAGTCTGTGGCCCCCCACGGTGTTGCCATCGACACGAGCATGTCGGGAGGAGATGGCTGCCACGTACACCCTCAGGGTAGCCGGGGAACGTCCGCCCTCCAGAAGGGACTGTAGGAACTCCAGAACCTTTGGGATTGCACAGTGCACGGGGTCCTCACCCCTGTCTGAACACCATACGGCAAACAGCTGCCACCTGTTCGCATACTTCATTCGGGTCGAAGGCGCCCTGGCGTTCAGTATGGTATCCTGGACGGCGTCTGAACACCCTGTCAGCAGCGGGTCGGGCCCTGCAGTGGCCAAACCCAAAGCTGCAGGTGCTGAGGGTCGGGGTGCCAAATCTGGCCCCCCAGTTGGGACAGGAGATCGACCCTGTCGGGGAGACGCCACGGTGCGCTGCGGCAGAGTCTGTGCAGCAGAGGAAACCATGTCCTCCCCGGCCAGAAGGGGGCTACCAGCAGCAGGCTGTGGCCCTGTTGGAGGACCCTCTGCAGTACCTGATGAATGAGAGGGATCGGTGGAAAGGCATAGAGGAGACTCTCTGGCCAATCGTGGGCGAGAGCATCCTGGCCCAGAGGGCTGGTCTCCTCTGCCAAGGAGAACCAGAGGGGGCAATGGGTCGACTCCTCTGTGGCAAAGAGGTCTACCTCTGCCATGCCGAGGACATCCCAGATGTTGAGCACCACCTCTGGATGGAGCCGCCACTCCCCCGGTGGAGGCTTGCCACGGGACAGGAAGTCTGCAGCCTGGTTCCGTCCCCCCGGCAAATATATTGCCCTCATGCTGGCTAGGCGGGGGGCCGCCCACAACAGGAGGTCCCGGGACACCTGCAGCAACCGCGCAGACCTGGTTCCCCCCTGGTGATTTATGTAAGAGACGGCTGAGACATTGTCCGTCCGTACCAGAATGGGAGAAAGGACTGCAGCGCCATATGCACTGCCCGTAGCTCCAGCACATTGATATGTTCTGAGCGGTCCGGTACGGGCCGCAGCCCTTGAGCTGTCCGGTTCTGCCACACAGCGCCCCACCCTGAGAGGGAGGCATCTGTTGTGACAGCCTCCCGACGGGATGCAATGGAGCCCATGGGCATGCCCTGAAGGAGGAAAGACCTCTCCCTCCATGGAGCCAGGGCAAGGAGGCAACGCCGTGACGCCCTGAGTCTCCTGTGCCGGTGCCGCCTGGCATCCAGGTGGAAGCTGTTCAGCCACCTCTGAAGGGGACGCAGTGACAGCAACCCTAAGGGGACCACCGTGGCAGCAGCTGTCAGCTTGCCTAAAAGGCGCATATACAGGACATAGCGCAGACAGCGGTCCTCCCGAAAGAGGAGAAGGAGGCGGAGGATGTCGTCCACACGCCTGGGTGATGGGCAGGCCTTCATGGTAATGGCATCCAGAGTCATTCCCAGAAAGAGAGTACTCTGTGAGGGAACCAGGCAGCTCTTCTGGAAATTGACCCTGAGACCGAGCTGGGCCACATGTGAGAGAAGGGTTGCAGTGTCCCGGGTCACCTGAGACCGGGATGGTGCACAGACCAGCCAGTCGTCCAGGTAAGGCAGAATCTTTACGCCCCGCGACTGCAGGGGTGAAAGTGCTGCCGCCACACACCTGGTGAACACCCGTGGAGAGAGGGAGAGGCTGAACGGGAGCACCCTGAACTGGTAATGGTGGCCCTGAAAAGCGAACCGCAGAAATTGCCTGTGGTGTGGCGCTATGGGGACATGGAAATATGCATCCTTCAGGTCTATTGAGGTAAACCACTCCCCCTCGGCAACAGTACGTAGCACCTCTGCAGTGCTGAGCATGTGAAATCTCAGGACCTTGAGGAATCTGTTGAGTCCCCTCAAGTCGAGGACTGGGCGGAGTCCGCCATCTTTCTTTCTGACAAGAAAGTAAGTCGAATAGAACCCCCCGGGTGGTAACAGGGGGTCTACCGGCTCGATGGCACCCTTGTCCAGGAGGGCAGACAGCTCCTGGTTGAGGGCTTGAGCTTTTGCCGGGTCTTGAATGATGGTCATCTTGACCCGGCCGAAGGCTGGGGGCCGGCGTCGGAACTGAATGTTGTACCCGTGGGTCAAGGTGGAAATCACCCACGGGTCCCTGGTGGAAGCAGCCCAGTAGCTGAGCTGCTGCTGGGAAAAACCGCAGAGGGCCGGCCCCGGGCTCTCAGCGCCTGGTCCCCCGGCCTCTGGAGGCCCTGGGGGGACGACGGGCAGCATCCGAGGTCTGAGGCTGCCTAAAGGGCGGCCGTTGAGGGGCTCGAAAGCCACTGGGGGAGGTCTGTGGCCGCGAGCGGCGCTGGGGGGGAGCTGCAAAGCCCCCTGGCCTGCTGGGAGGAGGCATACTCCTGTGAAGCCCAGAGAGCTGCTGTCGAGTCTGTCTGGCCTGTACTGTGCGCTCAAGCGCCTCCAGAGCAGCCGACCCAAAAACCTCCCCAGGTTCCACGGGGACACTGCGGAGGGTTCTCCGGCATGTCTCAGTGAGAGGGGACTGTGCCAGCCACACCTGGCGGCGAGCCTGGACAAGAGTGGACATTAGTCGCCCCAGTTCCCTGGACATCAAGGCGAAGGCCTGCAGAGACGCGTCACCAAAGCTGTGGATGGACGCGTCCACCGTAGCCTCCTGCAGCGATGCTGAGAGAGCAAGCATCAGATGGGACAAGGAGTTGCCGATGCGTCCCATGCGTGCTGCCGCATCATAGGCCTTAGTGAGCAGGTCATCCGTAACCCTACACTGAGGGCGAGGACACCTAGCGTCTGGCCTCAGAGCCTCCTCTGGCGAGACGACGAGAGCCGCTATAGCCGGCTCAACCGCTGGCATGCGGGCCAAGCCAAACTTGGCTGCATCCTGCATGGCGGCTAGGGTCCGGCCATCCGATGTTGCATGAGAGAGGGCTCTAGTATCCCTCCAGCACGCGTGCAGCTCCCTAAGGTATTCCTCCGACGGAGGCACCGTAAAGGTGGCCGGGGCTGGGCCACGCCTGAAGAAAGCGCTGGCGGGAGCCGGCTGAACTTGCGGGACGTCCAGCTGCAGGCGGGCCAGGGCCATACAAATGATGGCACCCATCGAATTATCCTCGGACCCAGTACCACCACTGTGGGCCGAGGAGCGGGAGCTCACTCCAGAGCCGTGCCCGGAGGCGGTGTCCTGGGGAACCGTGTCCGCCCCATAGTCAGCGAACTCGGTGGCTGATGCCGCCAGGGAGAGCGCATCATCCTCCGGCTCGAACACAACCGTAGGAGGAGCAGGAGCGCCCGTATCGCCTGCACCAGTTCCAGACCGGATGGCCAGGACGAGGGACTTCATCTGGTTCAGCTCCTCAGTCAACTGGTCCAACTTGGAGGCCAGTTTAGACTCCTTGGCCCTCCTCCCGGAGGAGGCACCCGCAGTCTCAGCCGCTCGCCGTTTGGGTCGGCTAGGCTGAGCCGGCGACTGCTGAGCTGGGGTCAACTGTCCCGGCTCCGGCGCCTGGCCCAGCAGGTGCTCAACCTCGGCCAGTCTGGAAGCCCGCACTGCCCGAGGCATGAAGCTGCAGTTCATGCACGAATCCTCCGAGAGCCCCTCTCTCAGGTGCTCAGGGCCGAGGCACGCAGGACACATGTCATGGCCATCTGCAGGCTGCAGAGAAGCCAGACAGGCCGAGCAGGAGTGTTCACCAAACATGGCCGGCAGACACACACAAGCTAAGGACCTAACAGATGCTGGGAGAGGGAGCGAGCGCACTGCCTTCAACAGTGCTGCACAAATGAAGAGAAGCAGAAATCAAACTGGCGCAACCGCAGGTGCCAGCGAAATACGCACTGAGTGGGCCGGACGAAAACGCCGGTAAAACCAGCAAAACGAGGTAGCGGTAGTACAGATGTCGGGAGAGGGAGCGAGTACACTGGCTTGACCAACAAACCACGCTACAACAAAAGGCGGTACAACCAACGGTGTACGATAAATCAAATGGGCAGCGCAACCGCTAGTGCCCGTACTAATGACGCTGATGTCGGGAGAGGGAGCGAGTACACTGGCTTCACCAACAAGCGAACTATAACGAAAGGCGATACAACCAACGGTGTACGATAAGTCAAATGGGCAGCGCGACCGCTAATGCCCGTAATAATGACGCTGATGTCGGGAGAGGGAGCGAGTACGACGCCTTCACCAACCTTACGAAAAGAGAATACTCGAAAGGAAACTTATACTATGCCCGGTACTCGGGCAGTTGTAGAGACCAACCGGTTCAGAAGAGTGTCCGTGGCAGACCGCACCAAACCTTCCGTTTCAGCCCGTCGCAGCCTTTGGAGGGCGCAGCCCGCAGCTCCGACAAGTTGTCGCAAGGCTACCGGCGATGAGCAGCAGTTCCGTAGAATTTGTCCTAGTTGAGCTAAAGCTCACTGACATACCTCTACCTGCGAGCGAGAAGATGAGAAGGAACCGATCCTCTGATGTCACCGGAAGATATAGACTTGCAGGTGTCATCAGGGGTCACAGGTGACTCTGTTGGTATAAACACTCGACCTGCGCATGCGCGAGATGGAGACATCCAGTGCTGAAGCACCGCCTCTGGCGGTCATCCGGGATTCATAGAACCGTAGTTACATACGTAACTTTCGATTTACATAGACAGTCTGCCGTTATAATTGGTTTGCCTCAGGTGTACTGTGGAGTGGGTAATACTGTTTTTATTGGCAGGCTAGCAGATCTTCTCGACTTGCACTAGCCTAGCACAAGCGATTTCTGGAACTAGAAGGACTGAATGAAAGGTGTTGAAAACGGTTTCCAATGATAAATAACACTGGCTAACTTGGAAATGAGGTCCGATGTCCAAAATCCCGGACTACCCCTTTAACATGAATGAACCGACCTGATTCCCAGTTTCAGTTTGTCTCGTTCGTATCGTTCGTTCTCCGAAACTCGACTCCCAGCTTCCGCCACTACTAGTTGCTGAGTCGCGCTGACTCACGAGTCGCTGTTCGTTCACTGACTGTGTTAAGACTCAAGGGCTGAGAAGTCACGAGAGCCAGCAGGGCAACAACATTCCCATTCCGAACATGAAGCGCTCCTCAGATTAAAGGAACTTAGTTAATGTTGTGTTGATTGATCACCGTTTGCACCACTGCGCGATCGTGATTCGTTTGAGAAATAGAACGAGGGCGGAGCTGAGTCTGACTGACTCAGCTGAGAACTGTGCATTTGTGATTTGTTTGAATGAGAACGAGGGAGGAGCTGAGTTTGACTGACTCAGTGACTGAGAACCATGATTCACCGCTACCGGAAACCGACTGAACGAACAAACGTTTTGAATGACTCTTCTTCACTCTTCCGACGCAAACTGATTCATTCAAACAAATCATGAAATCCACCAGTAACGTTCATGTTTTCTCCCATCGATTTGAAAGTTAGGCTATTAAACATGTTGCATATACGGCCTGATTATGTCATTATTTAAGCTACATAAAATGAATAGGATATTTGGCTAAGGACAGGATCTCACGGAGCAAGCCTGCTGCTTCGCTGTACATTTTCTCCATCCATCATAGTTCGGCGACATGGCATTGTAATCTGGCTCGAGAAATGCAATCAGATCCCGGAACCCCTTCGCCTCGACTATGCTTATGGGCAGCATATCGGCGGTTATAATTTTTAATTGGTTATTTTGAAAACAGAAAGTTGTTGCAACGTTTTGGACAGGACATTTAAAACAGGACACAAAATTTTTTTTTTCTGTTTTTGTCGACTTGAGCACGAGTCGAGAATCGATCGTTGAGTCTACACATTTTTAACATCCCTACTGTCCACCACCCCCCCCCCTCCCCTCCCCATATGGATATGGGGAATTGTTGCCACGCCCCAGTGGTGGTGGTGTCATAAGTGACCTATAACAGTAAGGTAAATGTGCATAAGACAGGTTAGTTTCTAGTCCCCATTTTTGGTGGGATGGAGGTGTAAATTTGTGCCTTAAAGGGGAAATGAACCCAAAAACAACACTATGCTCCAACACTATATTTCATCAAATGAATATAGTTGATTGTG
>JAOPUD010000107.1:8261247-8271814 GCA_027122715.1 Trisopterus minutus
AAAACGTGACATTTGCAGTCGCCAGTAGGTGGCGCTCTGACTGCGAGTCAATATCGCAGTGCAGACGTGTTCAGGGCAGCACTCTCATCAAACGTGAGCAATTTTGATCATATCAGATTACGTACACTGAAATTATAATGCTTGCAGTTTACCGGCAAAAGAGCAAAGTTCATGGCTCCGCCCTGGCCACTCCCTTTGACTTTTGGAAGACCTTTGAGTAACTTTTAATCGTTGAGGGCTTTTGAACCACCTCAGTGAGTTTCACAGGAATTGGATCAACGGTGTAGGATGAGTTTGTTAAGATGCAAACCGAACAATTGTGCAAAATATGGGCAATGGCTGTCTTCCTGTTAGGTTTAGGGTCCAATTTGTACACTTATTTGTACATCTCTACAGGTTCTATGTACATATAAAGTTTCATGCATGTACATCGAAGCTAAAGGTGGTCAATCTGTTAATGTCTTTTAGAATAATCTGTAAAATTGTGAAGACGTGACATTTGCAGTCGCCAGTAGGTGGCATTCTGACTGCGAGTCAATATCGCAGTGCAGATGTGTTCAGGGCGGCACTATCACGGAACGTGAGCAGTTTTGATATCAGCTAATGTATACAGAAGTTATGACAGTGTGCAGTTTAGTGGCGAAACAGCGAACTTCATGGCTCCGCCCTGGCCACGCCCTTTTGACTTTTGGAAGACCTTTGAGTAACTTTTAATCGTTGAGGGTTTTTGAACCACCTCAGTGAGTTTCGCAGGAATTGGCTCAACGGTGTAGGAGGAATTCGTTGAAATACATACGCGACAAATGTGCAAAAATGGCCAAAAATTGCCAAAAAGGCACAAAATGGCGTATTTGCTGTAGCGCCCCCGAATGGTTGATTTGATTAGAAATTTTAGGGTATGTTCCAGGTCGATATCTGAGCATGTCGTAGAAGTTTGGTGTAGATTGGGTTAAAGGTTATAGAGTTATGGCTATTCATTTCTCGAGCTCCGCCCCTTTTGTGTTCATTGGCTAATAGCTTCAGAGGGGAACAACATTTTTGTTGCCCAAGTTTTGATAGGGATTGAGCAAGTTGGAGTATTGATGCTAGCTAGAGAATTTGGAGCGAATCGGATGTACACTGTAGAAAAAACGTGTTTTTCACTAAATTCAAAATGGCGGCAACATTTTCCAGACAGACATTAGTAGTCCCAATGGCAATTTTGTAGAGAACACTTGGCTGCACATATGTGCAAAATTTTAAGTGATTTGAAGTAAGGGGGTGTGTTTTACCGCCTAAAACCTGTAGGTGGCGCTAGTGAGCGTTTTTGAATGTGAAATGTCGTAAATGTGGCAATTTGTGAAATTTTTCGGCTGTCGGAATGTGCACCAAGACATTTTAAAAATTTGGGGTATGGGAACGTCCCCAAAAAGGCAATTCAATCCGCGTAATAATAATAATAAGAAAAATAATAATCTGTTCAAATACAATAGGGACTTCGCCCGACTATGTCGGCTCGGTCCCTAATAATGATTATAAGAATAACCAACAGGGTTTCAATCGGGACTTTGCCCGACAATGTCGGCTCGGTCCCTAATTATTAGGAGGGGAGAACTACTGTACATTGTATAATCCATATTATATTGACTGTGATGCTGGGGCTGAAATTTCAGATGAATTAAGAATGTCTACTTTAGGAAAAGATTAAATAATGGTCAAAGTAATTTTTTATTTTTCCACCTATGGGGCCCGGCCCAACGGGAAACCTGCAATCGATTCTCGATTGCCACCCCAGAAGTCTCAATTGCCACCCCAGGCCTGGAGTATATTCATTTTTATGACATTGATTTTCCCAATAAGTGACAGTGGGAGAACAGACCAAGTCTTAAGTTTCTTTTTGCATTTCTCCAGCAAAGTTGTTGTCCAAGGCGGGTGTCACTTGTACTCCAAGATATTTAAAGCCATGTACTGACCAAGAGATGGGGCATTATTTCTTAACATTTACTTAATTTGGAATGGTAAGAGGGCGAGCAATTTAATTTTGTGAATTAACCTTGTACCCCGAGCTCATAGAAAATGTTTGAAAATCTGCAAAAACATGGTGCAAAGTTAACATAGGTTCAGTAACAAATAAAGTATTGTTGGCATAGAGTGATATTTTGTGGTGTGTGTGGTGTGTGCCTGCAGTCACTTCCTTTATCATAAGATCAGTTGTGATCATCTCAGCAAACGGTTCTAGTGCAATAACAAATAATGGGCAGAGAGTGCAGCCTTGCCTGGTTCCTCTTCCTAAATGCACTGGAGGAGATTCCACATTATTAGTGCAAACAGTTGCATTTGGAGTTTCATATATTGCTTTAATTCATTCAATGAATTTGTAGCCTAATTTAAATTTATCTAGCACTATAAAATGAAAATCCCATTCTAAGCGATCAAACGCCTTCTCTGCATCAAGGGATATTAATGAGGGTGTTTTTTCCTGACTTAAATAATGTACGATGTTAAACAGCCGTCTAGTATTACCAGATAAGTGACAAACTGTAATGAATCCGGTTTGATCTAATTTTATTAATTTAGGGAGAACTGATTCTAATCTCTTAAACAGTTTTGTGATATTTTAAGCAGACTTATAGGCCTATATGTTGCACAACTCTGAGGGTCTTCACCTTCTAATATAACAGAGATTCTAGCTGTTTTAATAGAAACAGGAAGTGTGTTATGACTAGAGAAGTCGTTAATCATTAAGATAAAAACTGATTTAGGTTGTGGCCAGAAAGTTTTATTAAATTCTCCAGAAAACCCGTCTGGGCCTTGAGATTTATTTGCTGACAAAGATTTAATTGTACAAAATACCTCATATCTCGTAAAGTCTTTATTGATGGTTTGTTGATCTGAGGCTGTAACCTGAGGTAGAGGCAAATGGTCTAAAAAGGCTGTTGCCTCAGGGATTTAAATATTTTCTAACTACTATAAAAATCAAAAATATGGGGCCTCATTGAACAACATTTAACATATCCACAAAGCTTATCTAGTCTGATATATTCTAATTTATAAGACAGGTGGCTTAAATCAAGCGATCTGATTGGTTCCCAACTGTTGTATAATGAGTGTATAAACACAGCTATGCCCATTCAGTTTACAGAGTACCATATCATACCACGCCTAACTTGAACTGTTTACTTATATATAAAAGCAATAGCATAGTTCACTGAAGCCAAAAAATATGTTGATTGATCGAGAGGGTGGAAATGTTGTAAAGCAATAGGC
The DNA here is from genome assembly GCA_027122715.1 of Trisopterus minutus. Lineage (NCBI taxonomy): Eukaryota > Metazoa > Chordata > Actinopteri > Gadiformes > Gadidae > Trisopterus > Trisopterus minutus. The sequence goes on from JAOPUD010000107.1 coordinate 8,264,494, forward strand.
ACACAGTGAGTGAACTGCTCGATAGTGCAAACGAAGCTGAACCAACTACCATCTCTAGCCTTCTCTCTGAAGGATGCTACAGTGTGTTGCATAGCAACCGCCGCACACAGGCAGCCTTTTCAGTCTTTCTCGCTTTTTCAAACTTGAGGGTGTCTATGACTTTCATTTCGCCATAATTACATAACCGTTTTATAAAATCAATAGATCATTTCAGTCAGTGAAAAGTGCTCATTTTACCACCTCCGCTACATGACGGGAAGAACAACGCCCCTTAACTGTGGTACAATGAGCACATTCCACAGTGATCTTCGTCGTGATCTTTTGCTTAAATACCCCATAGGACAGTCAAACGAGATTTTGGGCCAATTAAAATACATTCATTGCTCAATCCCCCCTCTCTCTTAATTGAGAAGAAACCAATTTTGTTTCCACAATGGAGCAATAGAGGTTTCTTTACTTTCAAGGACATCATAGGGAGGCAGGGTCTCCGTGAATTACATGATTTAGAGAGGTCTTATAACTTATCGGGCAATTTTTATCTTTATCTACAGTTACGTACAGCAATGCGTGCTCAGAGTGTTCCTTGGGGCACAGGGTTGGGGAATCATCCTCTTCATGTCATTTTTGACACCAAGGGTAAAAACAATGGTATTGTCTCTGAACTATATACATTTGAAACCAAAGCCTCATATAAACCTCTCACTTTATAGACTCTGGAAGACTATATTTCTACACTGGCACACTATATTTACGTTTACATTAGGGAATTTAGCAGAAGCTTTTATCCAGTGGGTGGGGACGCCGTCCCCCCATTAGTTTCAGTATGTTCCAAAAATAAATATATATATATAGATATATATATCTATATATATAGATATATATATCTTTTTTTTTAATCAAACATTATAATTACTTAGAAGAATCAGTGAAATTCAATTAATAAAAACGATTAAAATGTACTTTGAGCTAACAACAACCCCCGAATAAAACACTAATTTCTTCCAGTAATATGAATAAAGGATAAACAAATAGAACGTTAATGTTAGTATCGTCATCATAATGTTCCTGCGGGAAAAAGACGACAAGTAAAAGCCTAGTTAGACCTGCATCCGATCCCCAGAATACTCATCCTGATCCATTGTGGCGATTCATTTGACTGTTTCGTAGGCTATAGTTGAATAAAAAAACAAAACATCAAACGTAAGTTGCATTGTTTTTTGTTAATGGCATGTTTTTGCAAAATAGGCTATGGTTGCTAAGATTGCTTGCATGTGCTTAGCCTACCCAATGATTGTGTGTGGCCTATAGAGGCCAGGCCTAGTTATAACAAGAAGTTTTCTTAGCTGATGTTTACTTTATATTGCCATGATCATTTTTGCATTTGATCCACAAAGGCCTGATGTAACAATTTATAACATGCAACATCTAAATCAACTAGACATTCAATAAACATCTGTTTTGACAATACATGTAGTGTGACTGGCTGTTTGTCTATGCCTGGAATGCTTCTTTCTCATTGCCACACGCATGTGGAACTTGCAACTGAGAAACTTGATATTTCTTATAAAATGTGTGCGCGCACGTGCATGTGGGATAAATTTTTTATGACGGCATACCCAGCATCCCCCCACTAAACCACTGCTTTTATCCAAAGTGACTTACAATAACTACATTTGTCATAATAAGTGAAACAATATATCGCTGTTGGTACAGTAAAGATGTTCATAGAACCAAGTGCAAGTAATAACAATCGCCAGGCTAACCCCATTCCCCGTATACAGCAGTGATAGCTAGCTACTTCAGATGCTACACAGCATGCATGCACAACACAATTAAGTACATGTTACACAATTAAGTGCATGCATTGCGTTCATCAAGTGCCAGGACGTACAACAGACAATAGTGCAACATACAAATAAGGGACTGAATGGCTATGTAGAGTCTAGGTGAACTCTGAACAGGTGAGTTTTGAGTCATTTGCGGAAGCTGGTGAGCTACTTGTCCCGTTAACCAGTCAACAAAAGGCAGGCCTGGATACCAAGGTTCTAAGGTAGGCATGCTCTCTCCAATTGCATTCCCACAAAGGCAACGCATGGGGCATGGTTGTTATTGGACCAGTCTACAGGGCTTTCTGCTCCCTGGCAGAGTCCCAAACATAGTCCGCGACTTGGCCCCAATGGCGGTAATTACTGCGCCACTCAGCCAATATGACAAATGAACAAATGTCACAATGCGTCCCCCCCCAGCCCCACACAGGCACACACTCCCTCTCTTACACTCAGCTCTCTTACCCACTGGCTCAAGGCTCTGGTTCACATAGGCAGGAAGACCTCCTCCCGGTATCTAAAATGATGCTCACGGACACAGGAAACGGCAGTGAAAATGGAGGTGTTATATCGCCATACCTCCGGCATAATCCTATTCACCTCTTCAACCCAGTATCCTAAAATATATGATGAGTTTGCGACCTAGTTGGAAATGGGTGTGTTATAAGTAAGTGATGAGACTAACATAGTGGTGGTGGTGGTAGTGGTAGAGATTGGGTTAGGGTGTGAGTGGTGGGTCAGCAGACAGAAGGCCTACCGTGTAGTAGAGACCACGGCAGCATCAGCAGCAGCGGTGTTGTGTTCCCAAACACTAATTACGTTGATGAATGGCGCTGTCTGCTAACGGCGCCACCGGCAATTTATAGCACAGTGACACCTCCGGCCACCATCACACCTGAAGGACAATCCATGCCAGAGAGCAGCGAAAGGGCGAGGGACTGTGAGCGTGAAGGCACATGAGAGAGAGGGGGGGAGGGGGGTAGGTGGAGACAGAGACAGTGAGGGTATGTTTCCACTGGATATACTGGTTTTAAATATGGTTTATATTGTAGATATGGGTTTCAGAAAACGTCTGTCTTTTATTGTTCTATTTTTATATAAGTTTCCATACGAATAAATAAATAAATAAATAAATGAATCGAGAGCGAGCGACAAAAAGAGGGCCGTCTGCTTTTTCAACCTGTGTTATAGCTATTGGATGCTTATTGACGTGACTTGTCTCGTTTTATCAGGATCCCCGTGGGCGCACCGGGCTAACCACATCTGTGGCGTGACTCGGCACTGAATCCAATTTACTGCCAGCGGGACCACCTGCTTTATGCAGTCTGAGAAAGAGCTGTTTGCATCCAACACATGACCAGAACACAGGCATGCGGAACACTGAAACACGCACGCACACAAACACACGCAAACACATAGTTTCAGACACACACACACAGTCACACATAGTTTCAAATACACACACACACAGTGACACATAGTTTCAGTCACACATAGTTTCAGACACACAGACACACACACACACATCGTTTCACCACACATATACAAGAATGCACAAAACAAAAGGGCATTGATATTGTCAAGAAAAGATGCTTCATTTTTACAGTACATCGACCTACACTGACATCAACGCTGCCTCACCGACAGAAAACATGGGCGCTTTGGTGTCTGTTGAAACTGCAGACGGCCGCTTGTCTGTCACTTCTCCAAGGAGGGAAAAGAGATGAAAAACAGAGGTCGTCACATGGGATACACTTCAAGTTAAGTTTTCGCTAGGATCTTAATGGGACAGAGAGAGAGAGAGAGAGAGAGAGAGAGAGAGAGAGAGAGAGAGAGAGAGAGAGAGAGAGAGAGAGAGAGAGAGCGAGCCTTGGGAGCATGTCTGTCCTTGTGTGTGTATTTTAGCTTGTTTGTGCCACAGGAGGGAGAGAAGTGGCAGAATTTGAGCAAGTACCCATAGGAAAACTGAATACTACGTGAGTGGGTTGTATTTTCAAGGATACTTACGTGTCTGCATATATTTGCCCTATTGCCCATCCCATAATCAGGAACAAATTGATCAACTAATACAGGGATAAGTTATAAACTTGAGACCAGGGGAGCCTAAACTGCCACAGAAAAAGTATGAGTAGATACTTCAGCCCTGAGACCAGGAGAGACTTAACTACCACAGCCAAATTATGAGTTTGGTGACCTCAGCCCTTAGACTAGGAGAGACTTAACTATCCCAGCCAAAGTGTGAGTTAGGTCAGATACTTCAGCCCTGAGACCAGGAGAGACTAAACTGCGACAAAAACACAACACAAGATATTATTCATAAAAAATGCATGATGAGACAAAATAAATTGTGATGAATTGCAAATTCTGAGAAAGAAACTTGGGCATAATTCATAGTGTTTCCCGACTACTGAGGATTGTACTGAGGACCCTTCATTTGGCACATTTATTCAGCTCTTATTTTGGCCCAGAGGAATCATTTACATAGTGCATTACTGTCTTACACAATGAACTTGGCACTTCATCAAGAAAAAAATATAATACCTGTATTACAATTCTAGGTCAAATAGAGCCAAATCAAATAGCATTCCAATTGCATGTACTCCTTTTTTGGTGTTTGGGTTATTAAACTTGGCAAGATGCCATGAGATCAACACCATGAGATATTACGCTGATCACTAATGATTCATAATTACGATATGGCTGTGAACGGAAGAATGAGGATTTTCTCCTGAACCATAAACTGTGTATGCCTATGTTATGTCAATGTTCATGTAACATATTTCGTAAACAAACTTTCATTATCCTGTGGAATAAACACGTAAAATGTCTGAAAAACAATTGAGGTTTGCAAATTACAATGAGTTGCCCACATATATCTCCATCTTATTAAAATAATTGAAAAATAAAGCATTCAGTCTGTTCTTCGATGAATTTTCATTTTCTTTTCCTTTTTCTCTTTCTTCCTCTTTCTTCCTTCCCCAGTCAGATGACGACACAATTCAATCAAGGTGATGCCTGTTGCCAGGCAACAGCTCTGGCCGGCTCAAGGATGATTTCTAACCTATGAACCGCGTGAGCGACGGGTCATTCAATCCTGTGAACCTCTCAAACGTTTGCTAAATCAATCACTCGGTTGAAAATAAAATAATTTGGGGGTGGAATCAAAACATTTAGTGGAAGTCACTAAACTTTAACTGCAGGTTCACCACCGTTTTACGCTTCAATTCAATCTGCCCGCCACATTGTAGGTTTACTTTTTTTTCCGTCACATTTGGAATTCACCTGATTTGAACCTGTAGCTGCTGCCTCCTTCTGCAAATGCAACATGACTGAGCAAAGGCAAAGGCAGACGTAACAAGTCTTGGCGCACGATGAATAAAAGCATCAAAAACAGCAAGTATGTGACTAACTTAAGTATACAAGCACCTAGCATCGAGCACTCTAATTTCAACATCATTAAATGACAAAAAGGGGTCAACCAGTGCTATTCACAGACTTGCACATGACACGGGACACTTAATACTCTTTCTGTGTGACCTGATGGAATTTAATATTTTCCGGATCAAACCGTAGACTGTATGAGACAGAATTAAAATAAACTGGAACCCCGTTACTTATTTTCGGTCAACCTGACCTTATTCTTAGTCTTCTATAAGTGGGCATATTTACCACCACCACCACCACCACCATCTCTCTCTCTCCCTCTCCCTCTTCATAAAAATGCTGCAGAAAATGAGGAAAGCCTGAGGAACCACTGGTGAAACTTCAAAAGAGATACTGGGGAGAAAGGGACATGGGTCGGTTGGTGTGGTCAGCAAACAGTGACTCACCTCTCTCTCTTATCATTAGTATCTTCCTATGGAAGACCTCAAATGTGGCCATGTGTCACAAACTTTGCCTTAGCCCCCAACTCTTTGCTGAGCTTGAGGGCAATTTAATGATGGAATATGCTTTTGTGCAGATGAAAGGCATGTGAATATATGTATGTCTGTGTGTGGTGTGTGTGAGTGTGTATGTGTTTGTTTGTGTTTGTGTGTGTATGGTATCCCCCATCCCCTATAAACCAGAAGTCATGCTGCTTTTCATTACTGACATTTCCTCCTCGAGTCTGAGAGCGTTCTATGCAGCCATTGATACCCATCATTCCAAAGTCCCCAACATCGTTGACAAGCCACTTGTGCTTGTCTCCACTGAATCATATCATTCAGCTGGCAGAGAGCTGAAAAAGCCCTAGCATTTGGGCATTTCTACCAGAAAATAACTCCCAAAATATAATATTCAGTCTGTATCGCCTGAGAGAATCCCCCCAAACATCCTCACAACTTTTGCCCAATCCAGAGGAGGACACCCTGGACATGTCAGCGCGGCTAAGACTAAACTCAAAACCAGCGAGTGAATGTTTGTAGACTCTGTGTGTCTGTAAGGGGCCCCGCCATCAGAATAGCAAAGAGAAGGAGAAGTAATCACAGTGAGAAGGCAACAGGGAAATCAAAAAGCTGGCTCTATCGACCTGGGTGGGTTTGGCAGTGTGAGAGTGAGAGTGGGACTGCATTCACCCAATTAAAACTCTCTCAACTTTGGGAATTCATCTAGAAATAAAGCCGGAGACACACTTTGTCATCAAAAAAGATCAAGAAAGGATATAGTAAGGGGAAAGTAATACACTCTGTGTCTTTGAGAAAGATGTGAGAAAGAGGATGAGAGAGAGTTTTAAGTTTGACACCTGATTCTGTGTGTGTTTCAGCCATCAACATGACTGTGGTCGACGATAAATGGGGAAAGAAAACCACACTAGAGTAATGAATATATATTTTTTGTTTGTTCACGTAACACTTTCAAAGCTGAAGGCAGAATCAGTCCAGAAATTATGTGCGGTTGTGCATTGAGTACAAACAGAACAAAAGAAAAGACAAATGTTGGTAAAAGTGATTTGTTCATCTTTGACCAGGCTTTCCGTGATTTTGTTTTTTAAATAGACATTTGGTTGAATTTATGGCCAGTAGCCTGGCTACAAGCGTTATATCCATATAAAATATTTGTGTATATGAAATTGACATTATAAGCCTCCACCCTTATAACCATTTACATAGCTGCAGGGGTTAATTTGAGCCGGATCCTGCCGGAACAAGATCCGGCACCTCTTAATTTTGGCCTCCCTGTGTTAACTTCCGGTACCTATTTCGGCAGATCCGGCACGCTCATAAAAAAAAAGAAAAGAAAACACATAAAAAATTGTTTAAAATAAAATTTTAATTAAATAATAATATGCATGTATTAATTTACAGAACAAATACCAAAAATGATAATTTTTTTTAGATTTAACGTCATTTGAAATCAACAAACCACGCCCCCGTCACTATTACAGAAAAAAAATTAAACATTTGAAATTCGCCGCATCTCAGGAGAAGGAAGAGAGAAAAAACCGTTAGGCATTTCGCAAACATGTCAAAGAGACAGTTGAATTTACTGTCCTTTTTCAAGAAAAAATAAGAGTT
>JAOPUD010000107.1:8285523-8296713 GCA_027122715.1 Trisopterus minutus
ACACACACACACACACACACACACACACACACACACACACACACACACACACACACACACACACACACACAGTCAGGCAGTTTGTCCTGGCACTAAAAGCTGTCCTCTGTGTTAATAGAGAGCTGTTTGCTCAGTCTGTTTGCAGTGGTGACAGGAAGGAGGCGGAGGGGGGTCAGAGTTAGTAGTGGCTGGGTGGGAGGGGACAGGGTGGGGTGGCTGAGCACAGCTGCACTCGGTTACTCATGTGGTTCCCCTCCCCAGTGCCTTCAACCGGGAGCAATACCCCTTTCTTTGGATAAACACTAGTGCATTTTAACCGGTGTGGCTGAAGCCTTGTGAACAAGCAAAATATTCAATATAGAAATACACTGTCTGTCTGAATGTAGAATATGTAGGCGACAGGACCAGAGTTTGCGTCGGATGCGATGCATGATGGCAAACACACAATGTGTGTGACGTCATTCTGTTTTTTCTCGCACTATTGACGACAGGAATGAGTTTCAAAATGGATTTTTTGATACATCCCCACCTGCACCCGATAATCAATGATGATCTCTCTTCCGCCGTTTTGCCATATATCCGATGTGCCGGAGACCACCGCGCGGATGCATCACGCCTCAGACGGTGTGTCAAAGCGATGCCGACTAGCGACCATTTAACGCGTCGAAAGAGACGGCTAAGCTGTGGATCTGAACTGATGTCTGCTGTATTGTTTTTATGTTTTGTTGTTGTTGCTGTGGGGTGTGAGGAGAGGGACAGGGGGTTGGTGGGTAATGCATCACTTTGGATGCTGCAGAAGCCCGTGTTTTCTGAAAACATTTTAGAGCTGTGCGGGCTGAATGCTGAAATACTCGCAAAAAAGCCAAAAAAAAAAAAAATGAAAAGACGAAGAAGGGAAAATAAAAGGGCTGGAAGTGACAGGAGAAAACAAACAGGAGGCGACAGTGTGACAACGGCGGGCTGTCATCTAGGCCAGCGTTCCCCGGCTTTAGATCACGTGACACACATGCAGCCAAGCTGCTCTTTTTACTGAAAAGGAAACCAGTGTTTAGGCCCGCGTTAAGGTGTCTAAGGGCCACTGTGTTTGAAGGGATATAAACAAACGTGCCTGCGTGTGCACGGAGACACACTTGTGTGCGTGTCTTCTCATGCAGACAACCGAGACCAAGTGTCTAAACGAAACTCGGGTTTGTGAGCACAAAGACCATTACAGTGATTGATTGGAAATTTAAATAATTTAAATGTTGGCTTTTGATTTATTTTGTTGTTGTAGTTCTCTGCAATTACCAGATGGCTTTAAACAGCAAAAACGACAGCGGCAGAATAAGATGTTGTCAGTCCGCATACGTCCTCACCTGATTTCTCCGTTCCCCTGGCGGTCCACACCACACTAGGATATCACTAAACTAGTTTCACCCAAATCGCATTTCCCTGTTTTGTTGGATGTTGATACGATAATTCTCACATTTCTAACTCGGGGTTCTTTCATTCCGTGGTCACAAAAAAAAAGGATAAAATGAAAGCCTGAGCTTGTTTTATGCGGTGCGTTACGTCGCTCCGAGCCGCGTGGAAAAAACAAATGGTCAACGCTAAAGCCAGCTAGCGTCTTACCCATCCTCTGTAGGCCAAATTGACCGAAGCCCTTTCCGCGGACGAAACCCTGGTACACAAAGGAGTTGGACGAGGGAATGTAGGACACCTAGACACACGGGAACATCAAGAGAAGAGAGAGAGAGAGAGAGAGAGAGAGAGGGAGGATCATCAATGTGTCAGGGTATGCGTGCACCGTTATATTTTGTCACAGCCTTCAAACAGTGAATCTCTTGGAGGACTCTCGGCGTGACACTGTGATGTTTATTTATTTATTACACTGTTGATATGCTTTTTGTTTTTTCGGTGCTCGGGCTCCCAAGAACAAACAGGGATATGCCTTTTCCCCGCGCGGTAATACACACGCGCGCCACCACGCCGCACTCTGGAGTGACCTAGTTTCTATCTTTTTCAATTATATCTGGAGTGCGCTGTATTAGTGGGCTCCTTCTTGGCAGAAAGGATAATGTGGGAGTGTTGGGGGCGGGTGGGGTGGCATGTGTGTGGGGTTGGTGGAGGGGAGGGTGTTCCTGTCAAGCTGTGATTACAAGGTTGTGATTAACTGACGTTTTAATCAAAGTGAAAACTCTCAATGGGCTCGACGTCAACCCCGACGTGCAGAGAGAGAGAGAGAGAGAGAGACTAAGATGGTGGTGGTCGTGGTGTTAGAGGCTGGGTTAGGTTGTGAGTGGGGAAAAGAAAAAGAGAGAGCGAGAGCGAGAGAGAGAGAGAGAGAGAGAGAGAGAGAGAGAGAGAGAGAGAGAGAGAGAGAGAGACTAAGATGGTGGTGGAAGCGGGTGGGTTAGGTTGAGAGTGGTGGAAAGTGAGAGAGAGAGAGAGAGAGAGAGAGCGAGATGTGACCCTTGCATGTCGGGGGGCATAATTCAACCGGGACCGCTGCAAATGCATTCCGCTGTGTGATTTGCAAGCGCTCCCCATGACACGAGTGTATGCCCGCACGGAGACCTGACCTGCCTGACACACACTGTATGTGTCAGCGACTGCAGCATCAGGGCATGCCAGGGCACACCATAAACACTCTGTGTACAACATGCACCGCTAAGGTTGTGTATCCCCGAGTGGATAGAGAGGATCGTGTCGGCCACTCACGTGTCCGTCCAAGGCCCAGTTGTCTATCTTGAATTTGTTGACAAAGATCTCCACCGGACCTCGGATCTGATGGACCTGCAGAAGAAGCTGCGCCTCTTCCCGCTTGTAGGTGCCTAGACACACACACACACACACATGCACACATACACACCCACACAAGCAACACACACACACACAGGCGCGCGCACACACTCACGCACTCACACACACACCCACAGACACAAACAGCGTTAGATGGGTGTATACAGCTAAGTCAGGTTTTTCCAACACAAATTATTGTGTAGTCATTCAGGTACTTTTACCCGAAGCAACCTTTTTCCTCCTCTCTACATGAACTCAATAATGAGCAGTTGAGGGGGTGAGTCTGAGCTCAAGGATATCGCCTTACGGGGAGCGATCCCGTACATGGTGAACACCACACAAATCGACACATGAGTCTCGGGGCGCCCACCCACCGGCTAGCTTGAGCTCCACGCCGCTGTGGTCGATGAGGGTGCCGTTGACCCGGTTGCTAAAGGCCTCGAAGGCGCTGATGCTGAGCATGGCCGGCTGCTTCTTGCCCAGGTACTCGTAGGAGCCCTTCCACAGGGAGTTCTTGGCAAACACGCCCACCGGGACTGGAGGGGTGGTGGGTAATTGGTTGGGGAAAATGCAGGAGTTGATGTTGATGAGTAAACGGTTATGTGTTACTGTACCGCACGGTTATGCGTACATTGCACTACTGCCTTGTACTTTTTGCTCTTTTTTTTTTGATGTGTGTGTTATTTTGATGTTGTGTGTATACTTGGATGCTGCTACAATTTCGTTGCACACTGTACAATGACAAATAAAATAATTCTGATTCTGATTCTAATCAAAATTCTAATAATACTAGTGAGTAATACTAGTTACTATGACCCTATATAGTGCCAAAGTAATTATAGCAACTCTTTTCTTTTTTGCAATTCGAACTACATACTCAAAACCTTTTATGGGTATTTCATTTCTTTTCTAATTTCTCAAGCTGTCCTGTTTCTTTTGTTTCTGTTTCTTGTGAAACCAAGATCCATACAGTACATCTGATACCATAACAATAATGAGGCTATCGATCATACCTGGATATTTGGAGGGAGGCTCCTGAACTGTGCCGACTGGACTTTTACCGCTAGGGCGGTTATCGGCTGTGTTGCACAAAAAAAACACAAGAAACAGAGAAATAAATAAAGTTTCTGTCAGCAAGAAAAACAGCAAACACAATGGCCAGCTTGGTCACTATTAGTATTTCCTCCCTGAAGCAACTCCCGGTCTTTCCTCCATCTAGCACTACACAGCATATCCAACTCCCTGGATGGCCGGTCGGGAGAGAATGGGGGGGGTTTCCTGTGACAAAGTCTGACTCATGTCGAGGAGGTATATTGTTGGACGGCAGCCCCCACAGAGCTGAAGGCTATACCAGGTCACCGTCTTTCCAGCTCCCGGGGAGACACTTTAATAAAAGCTTACTGCACAAGCCGGCCAGCAGAGATAGGACACAGTAGTAAACAGACTCCACACCAACAAACAAACGAGCCCCGGTGTAGAAATCAGTCCTTAAAATAACGGTTACACCACAGAAATACCTAAAAACAATAACTGGTAGAACCAAATTTTTTTTTTTTGGACATTCTGAGACCCATTATTATTGGACATTTTTTACAGGTGTTTCATTGTGTGTGTGTGTGTGTGCGTGCGTGCGTGCATACATATATATATAGGGTGCTGTGGTCTCAAACCTATTTTATAGTGGCCGTTTGTGAACTGTATGAGCCAGAAAGACCAAACAATAATGGAATTCAGCAATTGGTCACGTGTCGCAAAGTTTTGGCCATACGGAGTGTCCAAACTGTGCATCCACACCAATGTTCGGGCCAAATGGCCCCTGTAATGCCAATGCCATGTCAATAATAAATGTATATTACATTGGCTAAGTTTGTCTTGTTATTTATAACCCCTCATTGGTCAAGATACTCCCCTTGCCTAACTAGTGACGGGGGTAGCTAAAGCTCCCCAAGGGGAATAAGGGAAAAGTGCCAAGGGAGACCATAGGTCACAGTACTGATAATAAGAGGTTTAGTTCAGCATGCTCAGCACGTTCAGGGTGTTCGATCCTTTTCAATGCTTGGTATCAACCACAATAATATTGACTGTTTTGTATTGAAAAATGAAAAAAATTGCGGGACTTTCCTCCAAATTTTGATACGTGGTTAATCAGATTCATTTTTTTAACATCGATTGACACTTGGCCCTTGTATGTATGATACATTTAGAAACATAAATTGTTAAGCTCTGATTCAATCGTTTGCCTCAATGGAGATCAATGAGAATTACAAGAGAAAGTGACCTGACATTGTTGAAAAAAATGTCCACACTGCAAAGCGTTTCTATCGCTTCCCTATAACCAGCCCTCTGCCCTGACACCTTAATTATCTGCATTGGTGCATAAACAACAAGAACAACAAAAAACCTGCTAACTATGTGCCAAAGTGGACCACATTAATGAGCAAAACAGCTGTGCCAGCATCTCCAAGCTTATCTGCTGTGGAGGTCAGATAAAAGTCGGTCATCAATGGAGGAAGAGGGCCAGGAGAGCTGATGAAGGAATAGGTTTAGCTGGAGCGAGGATGAGTGTGGAACGAGCGGCTGTTGCAGGTACTTCTGTGCGAAGCGATGCGTGGATGTGGGTGAGGCAGCGGCAATAACAAAAAGCAACAACACATGAATTCTTAATCAGACGGTTCACATCATTGTGGATGCCTGGCAAGAAATCAGATCTGGGCACGGCATAGGAAAGCCTAACAAGTCAAACATCACATGCTGACAGTGTGTTTTATAAACCAGATAAGATGGCATCAGTTGTTGGGCCCATTCAGTTGAGCATCTTTAAATGATATTGGCAACATGGAGCACTCAGTTTGAACATGGTGAGATAATGCCTGCCAATTCTGTCCTACAATCTCAATGGGGGTTGTTCTGAGCATTTAAAAAAAAAAAAAAAAACATTTTGTGAAAATTCTGTGTGAAAAGCTTATTTAGTTGTGGCTTATCAAAAATATAAATCAATAAGGATGAACCTATATATCATATGAATGAAGAGCTACTTGCACAGAGGAAAAGCACCATCACACCATTTGGCAATCATTGTCATAAAAGACTTTCAGTGACTTAACTGTGTTTTCATTACTCCAGCGACCATTGGATGTCTTTGGAATGAGATGAACAGGGCTATGAAAAAGCTGGTCAATTTAGAGCTACTGCGCGTTGTGGTCATTTGCCACCACAACACATCTAGCATCTTATGGAATCCTCTGTCAAGAAGAATGAGTGCTTTCCTTAAGGCCAAAGTGTTTCCAGATAAGTTGCCCAATAAACTGGCGACTCAGTGTACTTTATTAGGTGTCTGGCTTCTGAACTGAACCATGAACCGTCTCACAGGAGCTGTTAAAATTCCAATGGATCAGAGCTAAGGCCAGCCGTCTTTGGCCTTAATGGAGCTGCCCCGAAATAAAAAAAAGCATTGTCTATTTAAGGAAAACTCCAGTTGGAAATCCATCACACAGATCCCGCTGCTAGAACCATTTACAGAGGCAATTAGCATCCATCGGTGATAATTGTGTGGCTATTTTTCTTATATGTATTTAGGCACATGCCTGGGGGGTGTCTTAATGGCAGTCAATTTGTCAGGTAGACCTTGTTAACACTGCGTCTCCATTTATTAAAGGTGCTTCCTACTAACCTAATCAATGGGAAGGCTAATCTGGTTACGTACCCTGTGCAACTGTTCTCCGTGTGCGCATTGGATTTTGAGCCGGTGTGTGAAGGTGTGTGTCGGCGTTTGTGTAATTATGTGATGGATGGATCTTGCTATTTGCGTGTTTCCAAATAAAAACTAAACAGGAAATGGCTAACGGTGCCATTCATCAGACTTAGCAAAATTCCGTAACTGCTAGCCTTAGCTCCCACAGAAACCCCTGCTGACCATACAAAAAAAGACAGTTTACAAGACAGAATAATCAACTGTAATGGACCGTTTACATCAATCACAGTTTACTTGAATTTCAAGAATGCATTGTGAAACCCTACCAACCCCCATTACTGACCTCCTTCCATTTAATGGTTTACGTAAGTGAAATAACAATAACGATAAAGTTATTTTATTATATACTTTGTTGCCTTCTCCCTTTGTAATGTGTTCTACCGCAAACAGTAGGAATGAATTAGAAACTGCTAGGCAGTTAAGTCTTTGCATAAATGCGATGTTGGTATTTCAGTATGCTTCTGTGTTAAGCCAAGCATGGTCATCTCTTTAAGCTATCAGCAATATATGGTCATAAAGCCAGCTTCTGAATCTTTCAATGGCTACTCTCAAATTCCAGGTACATTAACTGCCAACAAAGGGATTATCTTAACTATGCATCAAGGGACACTGAATTGACTCCATTGCTCTCGCCTATCTTCATGTAAATCAAGATGGTCCACTCACCCGAGCAGAGGGGGGGTTTCCCGGTCCAGCTCCCGTCGGACCTGCAGGTCCTGTGTTCGGATCCCCCCGCCAGGTAGAAGCCGGGCTGGCAGGTGTAGATCAGCGTGTAGCCCAGCGAGGGCAGTTCTATGGCACTCACGTCTGCCTGGCCCGGAAGCTCGGGTTGGCTGCAATGGTGGGCTGGAGGGAAAAACAGAGAGAGACAAAACATGAGAGGATGAGACTTAATATAAAGTGAGGGGAAGAAGAGGGGGAGGGGGGTAGAAGAATACAACAAAGAAAGAAAAAGGGAGGATAGGATGACGGATTGGAATTGAGGGGAAAACAAAAAAAAGGAGGCGCTAACAAGGAATTAGGCTTAGGAATTAGGGAAAGTGGGAGACAAGTGGAGAAGCAAAGGGTGTTGCACTCAATGGGCAAAAGCCCACCGTCTCAGCCCTGGAAGGAGATGATCCATCCTCTTTGTTCCTACTCAAAACCTTGGATTTGGGGGTGTTTATCCTTTGTTATTTAGAAGACTTAGAGGTCAGGGACTGTGTATAATGCAGGACCTGCGAAGCCCTTTGAGCCCCGTGGCTCACTTAAGGGCTATACGACTCCACTAACCCCTCTCTCAACAAGTGGGAGAAGGATACGAGAGAGGCCTGCGTTCACCCGGCGCGTACTGACCAATGCACTCGGGTTGGAAGCCGCTCCAGGTGAGGTTGGGCAGGCATGCGCGGGAGATGGAGCCCTGGAGAAGGTAGCCCTTCCTGCAGCTGAAGTACACCGTGCTGCTGATCTGGAAGGAACACAGACGTCACAAGCAACACGGCGTGAGGACAGCATAGAGGGCTGACGTTCACAAACCTAGGGGGACACGTTGAAGGGACAACAGAAGGAACAACAATGAACGGTAAGCCGTCACTAATGGGACATGGGTTTGTGTAGCTCAAAATAAATGAGTGGTTCAACTCCCACTGTGGTCACCCATGCTAAGCACACGCAGATGAACATTAACTCAGGAGGATTAGTCTTAACCAATTGGCACTTTCCAAAGACAACATGGTGCGACGGTGGAAGAGTTTGAAACAAATTGTGTTTTTGATTAGCCCCGACCTACATATGAAGTGGGTTCATTATTGATTGATTTTTCTCTTATATTTGCAACATTTTTTTAATTAAATCTAGCTGTTCCTTATTGTTGTCTATTCATTAAGACATTGTGACTTTATCCATCGCCATGGGAGGATGGGGTTGCAGACAGGAATAATTACTCAACAGTCACAGGCACACTGACTCTCTGTAAAAAGATTGAGTGCACGGATCGCGGCCACGCAGCCTCATTGGCTCCAATTAATGAGGTGACTTCAACGTACAGTGCTCATCCTATTACATACAACTTATTGTTATTCAATGGATGAGGTCTCGCAAGCTGAGAACAATATGAATCATTTCCCGTTCAGAGGTGATATGTTGTGATTACCATTAGTGTGCGTGGAACGTAGACAATCTGGAAGAACAATCTGGAAATTGTCTCCAGAAACTACCCCACCCCAGGTTAGCGGTATCCACGTTTACATTCAGGGCATTTAGCAGTCGCTTTTATTCAAAGCGACCTACAATGAGTACATTTGTCAAAGGCAAGAGGAACAGTATATCGCTAGCTATATCGCTAGGATGCTCATAGAACCAAGTGCCAAGCACTAACAATTCCCATTCCCTGTACACAACAATGATAGCTAGGATAAGAACCA
Organism: Trisopterus minutus; assembly: GCA_027122715.1. Lineage (NCBI taxonomy): Eukaryota > Metazoa > Chordata > Actinopteri > Gadiformes > Gadidae > Trisopterus > Trisopterus minutus. The sequence goes on from JAOPUD010000107.1 coordinate 8,294,458, forward strand.
AATGCTTTTCTCATTCAAAATCGTGTGTTTCTTTGCCACAAACACACATTTTCCTCTTGCAGTGTAACTTATTGCACTAAATAAGCCCAGCTAAAGAGCTAGACCCTCCAAAAAAATGTCCAAAGTATCACTACTTCACAGAAATACAATACAGACAACATTACAATAAGTAACAAACAGTTGACGGTAGACATCAATGTTAGTCTCAAACCAAAATCCAATAAACAGTTAATAACTTGAGTCTTCATTTCGTGCACGTGTTATGAATACATTCCTACATGCTAGGGTGCGAAATAGTCGTGCCGCTGCTAGCTTATCAACAAGCGCTACATTTTTCAGGGTCCTCACCTGGTAACCTTGGCTGTTATTCTGACTTCCAAACATTGGGATGCCCGGGTCCCCACAGGTCGTGTGACTGGGATCTGCAATGGAGGGCATTTGGATAAAGATCAGAAATTGAATTATGACGTTACACAGTCGTTTGGAAAGTGGATGTGGGTTGGAAGGTGTGATTCGCTGAGCTGATCTTTGTCCCCACTGATAATTTGAGACAGGGGTGGCGGGAGGGGTCCTTTTAGTGACACATCGTCAGACAAAGCTGAGACAATGCATATGCATATACCAGTGGCGAACCGTGAGCACTACAGCTAGGCCTTCAGTAGTCCGACCGGCTCCTGTTCTTACATTTTTCATGTTTTAAAACAAATAAACACAAAGTCTCGGCATCTGAAGGAGGCGATGCGTGAACGGGAAGCAGACCGTGGTGGTTTTCNNNNCACACACACACACACACACACACACACACACACACACACACACACACACACACACACACACACACACACAATTACAAATCACAAATCCCCTAAGTCGCTTTAAATTCATGGCTTTAATCCAAAATACATCATTAATATGATTTGAAGAAGTTTTAAACAACTGTTAACAACTGCTCCTTGTCGAGGGAGATGCTTGTCCCAAATCCTTGCATTTGTTTTCAGTGTTGGACTGAATTACTAATTCCTTAGCCGCACTAGACTCCAGCAGGGTATTAATTAAAGCCCCTCATTGGTTTACACCCTGTGGCAAGAAGGCCTATCACTAATCCAATAAGATAGATGGTAAGCATGCACGGCTAACTGACCCATACTTATTTCCCCTGTGATACAAATGGTTTCATTTATTTTCATTTTATTATCTGTATTTATTGAATATTTTTGGATATATCTTTCAAAGAATGTCATTTGTGGCTTTGGCCGGGACGTCAGACAGGAAAGTTTTGCTAAAACAGAGAATGAATCGGTTTGGATAAGAGTCTGCTACACGACTAAATATTAATGAAATGACATGTAGCTTATGAAGCGCAGGATCCCAATCTGACCCGGGTCTCCAAATGGCTTATTTATTCAAAAACAAAGCATTGCCTATCTGGTTGTGTTGCAGTGCACTTAGCGACATAACCCACTGATACAGCCCCTGGTCCTCACGTATCCCACATAGCCCTGCCACCTCACCTATGCAGGAGGGCTGTGTGCCGCTCCAGGTGCCGTCGTACTGGCAGTACCTCCGGGTGGAGCCCACCAGCACCAGCGGGGCGTAGCAGGAGAAGGAGACGGAGGACAGGTAGGTGAAGCCGCGGTCCTCCCTCCGACCCTGGGCCGGGATACCGGGGTCCCCGCAGAACACAGCTGGGAGAGGGAGGGAGGGAGGGAGGGAGGGGAGGTTGTTAGAGAGAGGGTGGGATGAGACACGGAGAGAGAGAGAGAGAGATGGATGTAACAGAGAATGGAATACAGTGACATGGAGATTAACAGAGAGAACAAAGAGACGACAGAGAGATGGAGCGATAGAGCGAGGACGGGAGAGTCAAAGATGGAATGGAAAGGAAGACAAATTCATTGAAATTCAAATCCAGTAATCCAGTACAAAAAAACAAACAAACATGGCTTATTTAGACTTTAGGATTTTGATGGTGCTTGCATCAGAGAGAGACAGACGCACGCACGCACACACACGCACACGCACTCGCACGCGGACATCCCTCATCACTTACGGAAGCACTGGGGCCTCTCTCCGCTCCAGTTGCCCACGCCCTGGCAGGTGAGCACGGTGGGCAGGGACAGCTGGTATCCTTGGTTACAGGCGTAGCTGATGCTCGCACCCCAGATGAAGTCCGTGCCCACCACCTGGCCGTTGGGGATGACGGGGGGCGGTGCACACACGATGGCTGCCGGGGAAACAATTCCGACGAGGTTGGTT
>JAOPUD010000107.1:8976421-9002824 GCA_027122715.1 Trisopterus minutus
CATCTACTCCATCATTGGCTTCAGAGCCACTGAGAAGTTTGACGACTGTGTGGACCGGTGAGTTGAGGATACACTGCATTCAGACATGGGGCAAAATATTTCCACCACCTTTGGAATTGTATATATTGTGAGTACATTTATTTAGTTTTGTTGTTCAATTGTACAATGATATTTTAGAATGGGTGCTTTTGCAGGCTATTGGAAGGTGGCTTCTGTTACCACCCTCAAGTCTAAGGGATAGAGGATGTCACATAAAGCAAACCAAAATAGTACAGACACTGGATTTCACAAGTTAACAAAAGGCAGACTACTACAGGCAATCTGACCGGCATGGCCTGTTTTGTATTTCAGCAACATCTTGGAGCTGATCAATGCCTTCAATTACCCTGAGAACTCTATAACTGGCACCAACTACAAAGAAGTGCTGGACTTCTTAAACAGCAGCAGTCCCAGCATCATTCAAGGCCTGCCTCTTCAAACCTGTGACTTGCAAAGATTACTTAGCGAGGTAAGTCAAATACAATACAGCGCAAACATTCAACGTCAATACAGTTAGGAGAAGGTCAGGATTCTATTCTAGTCTATGCAAAGTAAAACATGATTTAGCTACGGTAGGCCATTTGAGGAAACATGCCAGAGTAAAAGCATCAATCTCCAAAAGATCCCATTGCTCTCTTCAGGCATGCCTCCAATGCCACGCCCCCAAAACACGACTAGCTCGATAAATTAAGCAATAGAGCTGGCTAGCTGTGTGTCACAGTGACATGCAGTGAGGTTTGTGGCCGGTGAGGCACTGACTTTTTCGGAGTCAGATTTACAAATATATGAACCCAATAGACTAGCTTAAACTCACCATTCAGTTGTCAGCTTGCACATTGACTACTGGTTGTGTTTCATATCACCATCATTTTCCTTGTTATCGTTGGTTTGGGGAAGCTGCTGTCATTTTCTTCAGCACAAGAGGCATGCTCAACAGAGTTAATTTGACACCGAATTGGCTGCTTGCCGTCACCTCCCTGTCGTCATTGTGTTAAACCAGCCAATAGCGCACTAGGGGGAGAAGGCTCCAGCAAAAAGGGATCGAAACTAGAAAGAAGAAGAAATGTATTGCTCTTCTACAGACCCTTGTGCATCACCGGCAGAATGGGCGGGGCTACCCAGTCTACAATATTAACACACACACACACACACACACACACACACACACACACACACAGTTAGGGTAGGCATATTTGGCGAAGGAAAAACATTAATTCTATAGCTGCTCAGAGAAAAAGTGCATTTTGCTCCATGTGCTTTTAATTTGCCATCGCAATTCCACACTCAGTCAATACAAATAGAAGGATATACTGCAGTATGCACCTTTACTTGAAATCCATTCTACAATCCTTCTGGACAAAAATCTCTGTGACTGTTATAAAAGTCCTCCTTATCTTCCTTTAATTTCAAGCCTTTAGTTTTAAGTCTCCCGTCTCTATGGAGATTATCACCAAGAGAAGACAAAAGCATACTTGTAAAGTCACACGCCCCCTTCCGTGCGGCAGAGGTACTGTCTGCATCACCTCATGCTTTTACAGTGCGGTTTTATGTCAGATAAGCAAGACTAAATATGTTATAAACATACACAAAATACATTCACTATTTTATGGCAAGTGAGGACATATAATAAAACTGCCATTGCATTTGACAAACATTGCATTGGTGACAAACCGGGAGAAAGCAGAAGGGGCATGCGCTCAACCCAGTTTGTTAGGGATTGCGCAATCTGAGGTGAGGCAGCCGTACCTCTGCCGGACTTTGCACGTCGCAAATTCAGCGATTTTGGTTTTAAAAATGATTTATATTATTGAAATCGTACAGAAATTACATTTATACTACAGATAAGTAAACAAAACAAATATTTCTAATGTATTTTATCATCATTAGTTTTTTTCTTCCCCTGCCTCCCCTGACCACACATCCCTACTGTGTCAGCATTTGCGGTCAGGATATAAAAATACCTACAAAAAAAATGCTTCTCAAATAAATTGCCTAATCTAGCTTTCAAATAAGTCACAGTGTCAACAACGATTTAAATGTGCAGTGATGAAGTTAAGCTTTCACCACTTTTCACACATTTTTTGGAAAGTATTTCACTGGCATTTCGGATATCTTACACAACAAAGACAAACAATTATATTGGGTATGAGTTAAACCTTGCAATCTAAGTCAAGCATTTATAAACAATCTAGGTCACTAAATAGCAACAATGATCAACCACACAGAAGCTAAGAATGGTCAGAACTGGGAGAGAATTGATGGTAAATGACTTGGTGCGGGTCGTGGTGTGTTCACTCTCACAGGGGGTTGAAGGAACCGGATTGGCCTTCATCGTGTTCACCGAGGCCATCATAAAGATGCCCTTTTCCCCCCTGTGGGCGGTGCTCTTCTTCGTCATGCTCCTTTGCCTGGGGCTCTCCACCATGTTCGGAAGCATCGAAGGGGTCGTGGTGCCCCTGCAGGACCTCAACATTCTGCCCAAGAAATGGCCCAAAGAAATCTTCACAGGTGATACTCGTCATGTCTCGGGAGGACACTAGCTGTGCTGGTTGTCAGAATGAACTCTTGCTAACCGTTAACTCTTGAAATGTATTTTCTAAGATGCAGCGACTTCTCATCATGTTATGTTGCTGCCGTATGTTTTTTTTCTCTCAGGTATAACGTGTTTGGTGTCCTTTGGCCTTGGACTCATATTTGCAATGCGCTCTGGGAACTACTGGCTGGCTCTTTTCGACAGTTTTGCAGGATCCATCCCACTCCTGGTCATTGCCTTCTGCGAGATGTTTTCTGTGATGTACATCTACGGTATAGACAGGTAGGAATCTGGCTATTGAAATATCCAGCCGTGTTCTAAAATACAGCAACAATCTTTGTTGTGTGGTTTAGGGTGCATATGTCATAAAGCTGTCTCCAACAAGCAAGGTGTGCCACATCGATGTGATAGGCTATCTCTTCCTCTCTCCTCCACCTCCCATCTACCCTTAGGTTTAACGACGACATTGAGTTTATGATCGGCCACAAGCCCAACCTCTTCTGGCAGATCACATGGCGCTATGTCAGCCCTCTGATCATGGCCCTCATCTTTGTTTTTTACTTTGTGACGCAAGTGACCAAAAACCTCACCTACCTGGTGTGGGACGAAGATGCGGTCAGTATTGCCACAATCCCTGGGGGAAAAAAAGGATGTTTATGTTAGTTTATTTATGGGACATTGAGATAGATAACAAGGGACATGTGGCATATTTATTTTTCTACTTCCTAACTTTCATTTGAATCCACAGCCGGACTTCCCGACACTGGCTGCACGTCAGTTTCCTGACTGGATATATGTCATAATCTTCATCCTGGCTGGAATACCCAGTTTAGTTATCCCAGTGTACGCCATCGGCAAACTCATCAGGAACAAGTGCTGCAAGGGGAACGATCAGGACACAGACAAAGTTCAAACAATTTCGGGCAAAATACAAATGAGTGAGAAATGAGTGTAACTGAAAATCTGGGATTCCTTTAAGCATGGATCGATGGGGCAAATGTGGACTTTTTGCCTGTATCATTAGATGTTTTTTTTCTATGGTCAACCAATGTTAAATGTTTTCAATGTTAATATGCCCCATACAGCATTCAGTTTGTAACATACATGTGCTATAAGAAGCTTATTTTATGCAAGACGTGCTTACTTAAATTATTTGTATAGCTATTTGTTTTGTATCGATTATCAGAACATCCTCAAATAAATGTACATACAAGAATTTACTCTATTTTTTTGTATGCAATGTGATACTTAACACATTGAAATAATGAAGACTGATGAATAAAGAACTAGACATTATGAGTTTCAATTCGCTTTGCCACTTTGGCGCCGGCTTGTGATTGATTGAACAATGGGGCTGATTGTGTTTAATTGGTAAGCGGTACTTTACTGATACCTGCTTACGCGCAGTTTCTATATGTGTACCAACTTTGACAACCCTAAGTTGTTTCCCTCGGAATGGTAGAAGTCCAGTTTTTTCCCATTATAAAAAATAGCTAGCTGAGCACTTGCAAAAGTGGTTATTTAAAATCAACTCAGTAAAATCATTTTGACAGCTATGAAAAAAAGGTTGGCATTTCTAACATAATCAAAAACAAAGTTACATTCGGGCAGTATTAAGGAGTAGTTTGGTCCAAATTGTAGGTCAGCTTTTACAGTTTCTGCAGTTCCCCCAACCTAGGTGTGAACCTAGGAAGAAAGATGAACCACCCACTGATGGTTTATGTATTATCTTTTGGTCCAATGTTCAATGCAAAATAAAGTGCAATATTGCAGTTTCTAACAGATTGTGAGGATGAATAATATTCCTTTCTAATCATACCACATCATGGCTCTTCTGCTGAGGTGGAAGTCCTGCTCCTGCTCCACCTCCAGCTCCAGCCCTGTTGAACCACAAACGCAGGATGGCCACCTATACGTTTAACTTGCAGTACGACGGACGACAGGTCTGGAAAAGGAAATAAAATCATATAATTTAGTCTGAAAGTCTTGGAAGGACTTTTGCCACTTGAAACTACTTGTTACATACAATGCATGTGTATGGTATTATATCCTATCAGACCTGAACACTGATGATCAAATCACAAATCAAAGTAAACTGCTTATTTGACATTACATGTATCACAAAGGGGTTGATCCAATAATATTAACGTCAGTTATGCAAGCATGATGAGTAGCTAGGTTAACTACAACACAACTTTTTGCAGTATATTCTACATTCCTCAAACGTTATGCTTGAGGTATATGTTATAGCTCCCCCTGTGGTCACAGCGGGACAGAACTTTTTGAAGACCTCGTACTTCGCAGGTGTTCAGATTTGGAGTGGTTGACTTAACGTTTTTTGGCCCATTCACTTTCCATGTTAAATAATAATATGAATTATATATTATAATATATTATAATATATTATATATACCTGAAACAATATTAATAATAAGGCAGGTGTTAACCTAGCCTTATCATGAAATACTAGTTATTCATTAATGAGTTAGCTGACTTGTCTCTTCTGTCGTGAAAATTATTAAGCTCTTTTGAGGCTGATAACCGCTTATCCATGTTTATCCCCCAGGTTCATATGATATGCCCGGTTCCTTATAGGCTACGATTTAAGGGGGCTGGGATATTGCTACAGACCAATGTGCAACCTGGTTGAACTGTGCGTATTTACTATAATTTATGCCTGCACGGACACGGGTGCGTTCTTGACATAACCAGTAGCCATGAAACTGGTACTCCCAAACCCTGGCCTGGATGATCGGATTCCTTCGTATGAGGAGCTGGAGGAGCTGGAGAAGAAGGAGGTCGGGGACAGACCCAAATGGGACAACAAGGCGCAGTACATTCTCACCTGTGTAGGATTCTGCATTGGTCTCGGTAACGTGTGGCGCTTCCCGTACTTGTGTCAAAGTCATGGAGGAGGTAAGCTTAGAGATGACGGTCTGAGATCCAAACTAAAGTGCTTCACTTGTTATCTGTGAGGTAGCTTATCCGATAGTTTTATGTGATGTTTGGGGAGATTTACTTTAACCCTGCGCTTCAGGTGATATCGCCCACTACTAGTATTGATCTGAGGTGCGAGAAAAGACTATAATTAGGGTAATTATTTATTTTGTTCAAGAGATTTCAGGTAATGCCTAACCCATTGCATCCCTCTTTGTAGATGTTTGAATAAATCACATACCACAACGTAGGACATCGTTCGATGTCCTACACTTGACGATTGAGTTGGTTTATGTATTACAGTTTATAATCTGCACACATGCCTAAACCTTTGGCCGACTTGGTATCATATTTAAATTCCGTGGCCTGAACATGTGTGTCTTCTTGTGGCCAAACAATGTATTGCATAACAATTCAGTGGAGAATATTTGTTGATATATGATTACAACTTAACTTATTTCACCAAAGTTCATAAAAAGTAATAGGCCTACACTAGCGGAAATAAGTCAATATGTAATATTTTATTATTTATCAGGGGGCTACATTTTAACATGCACACAATAAATTAGTTTTTTTTGTTGGACAGTGTAGGCTCACTGCATAATAATTCCCTCACATACCCTGTGGTGTTTCAGGGGCTTTCATGATTCCCTTCCTCATCCTCCTGGTGCTGGAGGGCACGCCGCTCCTGCTGTTGGAGTTCGCCATCGGCCAGCGCCTTAGGAAGGGCCCCATCGGCGTCTGGACCTCCATTAACCCTTACCTCACTGGAATCGGTATGTGATCGGCCAGTGCTGACGACTATAATGTACCCATATTTTCATGAGGAAGCCTTTCCGGTAACCCACTGTTCCTGTCCTGTCTTCACTTCGTGGTCCATAAAGGTCTAAAAGATATGCCTAAAAACATTTTTTTTGTCATGTGTAGAATCGCTCTTCCAGGGCAAACAAAGAAAAACTGCCAATGCCTTAAAGTTTCTTAAACCTTCATTATTTACAGTTTTCTACTTCATTCAACCACATCTGAACTGGAAAGTTTATCAGGAATAAAATGTGCCAATCCATGAGTCAACCGATCCAGGGAAAAGGGAATTTATTGTTTTATTTTTTTATCCCCCGCCCCCGTACAGGTATTGCGTCGATGCTGGTGTCCTTTATGATCGGGCTGTACTACAACACCATCATGGCCTGGATACTCTGGTACCTCTGCAACTCTTTCCAGGACCCCCTGCCGTGGAATGACTGCCCCCTGAATGAAAACGGCACAGGTAGGCCTACTGAAAACTACAAACATGCACACACATACATACATGTACATGTACATTTTACGCAGAAAAATGTTTTAAATGCTCCATTTTCATTGAATTGATTGACCCGCCATCATTCAACAAAATTCACTACACTCATTACCCGTTTAGACACAATCACACTATGCACACAAACAAGGCATATTCAAGTCAAGTCAAGTCAAGTCAGTTTTATTTGTCAAATGTGCAATATGCATAACATACAGCATAGATGAAATTAGAGTCCTCTCGGACCCAGTGCAATCGGCATGTAACAATATAATATTAAAAATAGAATAAAAAAATTACAATTTAAGATATATACAACATATAATAAAAATAGCCAAAGAATAAAGTGTAAAGTGACAGGTGGTTATAAATCAGAATAAGTGGACAATAACTGTTGGATTGCAATGTCATTTGTTGAATTGAGGTAGAGCGGTAATGTTCATTAAGGTTATTATTCACGCATGTACACGCGCACACACATGCACAATCAGCTGACGGACCATGTCACCCAACCTGACCCGACTGCAGGCCTGGTCCCAGAGTGTGAGCGGAGTTCCCCAGTGGACTACTTCTGGTACCGCGTCACCCTGAACAGTACTCCCACCATAGCCGAGTCTGGCGGCATTCACTGGCCTATGGTGCTGTGTCTGTTGGCCGCCTGGTCCGTGCTCTGCGTCTGCTGCATCAAGGGCATCCAGTCCACCGGCAAGGTCGGAGCATTTTTGTTTCCCAGACAGAATTACAAACAAATGAACGCACACACACAGGATTGTATAAGATGATCGGAAGGTCGACTCAGTAGCCGACTAGGCTTTGTCTTTGTAGAATGCGATGGGATATCATTTTATTTGTCAGCATTAGTTAGCAGTAATATGAGCACTGTTGTTACTCCTCCCTGTCTGTTCCAAAGTCTCTTATTGTCCTTGTCCGTTCTCACATCAGGCGGTGTACATCACATCCACCCTGCCGTACTTTGTCCTCACCATTTTCCTAATCCGCGGTCTGACCCTGAAGGGAGCCGTCAGTGGAATCAAGTTCCTGTTCACACCGGATGTGAGTATTGAATGACACCTTTTTTGTTTCCGTGTTTTGGGATCATTTTCTATTTCAATTAATCCTTCTTTGATGCTTTAATACTCCCCAATTTATTGATGTGTGATGAGTGATTGCTAAAGTGGCAATCTCAAAGATTACCGCTTCGTTCCCTTTAGAGACACCTTTGGCGTGTTCCATTAGATCAATTATGTTGCCATCGTCACCTAGTTTGTAACATTCATGAAAAATGCAAATGCAAAGGCTTTCATCAGTGGGCTATAGGCTCATCACCCTTGTGTGACCTCATTCGGCGATAGAAAGTGATCCAACAAATATGTGAAAGTCTTTGAGATACCACTTTAACTTTGGACAAGCAGTGAATGATGTTTACGATGTTTTAACAAGGTATTTCATTCTCCCCGCTCGCAGGTGAACGAGCTGATGAACCCCACCACCTGGATGGACGCGGGGGCTCAGGTCTTCTACTCCTTCGGGCTGGCATGGGGGGGTCTGATCTCCTTCTCTAGCTACAACCCTATTCAGTAAGAAGTGAACTTCTCCCTCACCATGATTTCCCAATGTAAGGACATCTAAAAAAAAAAAGTTTGCTCTTTCTCAGACAATGTAATAATGTAGTAATGCTGAGCTCAACTGTCTGGTTACATGTCAGCTGCTCATGGTGTGTATTTATTTATTTGTTCGATTTTTTTACATTTGTATCTATTTTGGGTTTATATTAGTGTTCTTTTATTCTCTGGATATATTACCTAACCCTAACCCTTATCTTATCTTCCAACCTATCTTGGAGTCCCACCTCCATGGCTATTTTAGATAACTAAACTAACCCTAACCCTAACTTCCAAATGACAGCTGCAATAACCAAGTTTGCTGTTCCTTTCCTTTCCTTATAGCAACAACTGCGAACAAGACGCTGTGATTCTGTCTATCATCACCGGCTGTACATCCGTCTACGCCGCCACGGTCATCTACTCTATCATCGGTTTCCGGGCGACCAGAAAGTTTGACGAGTGTGTCAGTGGGTGAGCTGATTGATACATGTATAGTTAAAAGTCCCAGTGCTGTTATATTCTATATCAGCCCTCATGGAACGCCTCTTGTCCAATCAAATTACTTGGTCGGAACTAACTGTTGTATAATGACGAATACAGTTACATTTTTACTCTGTTAAAACAATATGATCCAGTTTAACTTTTGGGTCATTCTGCAATTATTAACCTAAATCGGCATGCTGCCTGCTGTCGGCTTAAGTTATACACACGTCATTGTTTTACATTATAACCTTTTATCTAAAACCTTTTACATTACATGTGCCCTCAATGGGGGGGAAATGCAATGCAATTTAATGAAAGTGAACATTTGTACAATATGTCTTTCTTAGAAACATCATGGCGCTGTTGGACGCTTTCGAGCTCCCAGAAGGCAGTGTGACCGAGGACAACTACGACTCGGCCTTTGACCATTTCAACTCCACTCAACCCCACACTATCCAGGGCTTAAACCTCACCGCCTGTGACATGCAGAGACTGCTCAGCGAGGTTACCATGACCGACTGATTCCAAGCGTTGAAGTCTCAATATCCCTATTACGAGGAAGTTGGCTGATGAAGTTTGGCCTCCCTCATTATTAAGTCACGCATTGCTGAGATGCATCCCTCTCTCCCCAGGGCGTGGAGGGGACGGGGCTGGCCTTCATCGTGTTCACCGAGGCCATCACCAAGATGCCCATCTCCCCCATCTGGTCCGTCCTCTTCTTCATCATGCTCCTCTGCCTGGGGCTGTCCACCATGTTCGGGAACATCGAAGGGGTGGTGCAGCCTTTGAAGGACCTCGGGGTCTTCCCCAAGAGATGGCCCCATGCACTGTCAACCGGTAATGGATCGTCGGCTTCGTCACTTGATGGCCTTTGCAGGTCTGATTCTAACCAAATGGAACTTGTGTTGTGTGTGTGTGTGTGTGTTCCAGGTGTCCTGTGCATGGTGGCCTTACTCATTGCCCTCCTGTTCGCACAGGGCTCAGGGAATTACTGGCTCGCTCTTTTTGACAACTTTGCCGGCTCTCTTCCCCTGCTCACCATCGCCTTCTTTGAGATGATCGCCGTGGTCTACATCTACGGCATAGATAGGTCAGCGCCTTAAGCTTCTCCCCGCACATTATCACATTTTAGGCCATCAAAAACCGCTTGGGTTTTCAAATGATTAACATATAATGATTTAACACCTCTCGGCTTCAGATTCAACAAGGACCTGGAGTTCATGGTTGGACATAAGCCCAATATCTACTGGCAGGTCACGTGGAGGTTCATCAGCCCCCTGATAGTCTTCGTCATCTTCTGCTTTTACCTGGTGACCAAAATCCAAGAGGAGCTCACCTACTTGGTCTGGGACCCTGAATATGTAAGCACGCGGAGCAGCCTTTGCTGTCCTCAGTTTACGTTCCTTCAACTGTATTCTTTACTCTTTCAACTGATGTGTCATGTCGGTCTACTTATTCATCCTGATGTGTATATCCTTCGACCAATCTATTTCTTTCATCATCTTCCCTCCTTTCACCCATCAATTCATCAATGTGTATATATATATATATATCGATCCATTCATCTGTCCTATCAATCTATCCCCACTCATCAATTCTGGATCATTTATCCGTGTTTCAAGAGATCTGTCTATAATTATCGTAATAGCCGAGTAGCGCGTTTGTTCTGATACGGCGCTCTGCTCGTCCCTGCAGGAGAACTTCCCCACGCTGGCCTCGATACCGTACCCTTCCTGGGTGAACGCCGTCATCGTGGTCCTGGCCGGGATTCCCAGTCTCTTCCTCCCAATGTACGCCCTTGGCCGGTTCATCTACGTGCGCTGCAGGAAAGACGAAGACCAGGTCACGACCAAGAACCAAGTTCTGTATAGCATTAATATCTAGCCATGATGTGACACTGGTGAATAAAATACATATTTTAATACAACCTTCACTGTTTCATGGTCATCTCATGCAAGTCGGGGGGGATGGGGTCAAGGATGTTTTTAAAGGGGCAGTGCTGGGGGGATTGTACAGGATTTAGCTAAATAAATTATTAGCATTTGGTCATTCTTAATCACTACAATCAATATGTATTCCCATGTCAATCATGATTCACACAGAATAAAATTAAACAAGTAAAGGGGAATACAGCCAGTGTCAACAAAATCAAAAAATAAATTCAGGGACTTAGTTTCCCTGAATTTGGGTGACGGTATATGGGCCTGGGGCGTGAACCCTAAGTACACCAATAAAACCAATAAAAGAAAGAGAACCTTATCACAGTCCCTTATACTGCTAGCCTCATAATGATGTCTCTCTTTTTGGTGCACTGAGGCCGTAGGCTTAGCGCTCGGTTATCCATTAAGCCAAGCCCTGGTATGCCTTTCCCACCCTGGTACATTTCCATTATGTGGAAGTAGGCATTTTAAGTCTCAAGCCCCCACTTCATGTCTGTCTGTCTAGCAGGAAGGTCTGAAATGGCTAAACCCCAGGAGAGGCCTGAGTGGGCAAACAAGGCCCAGTATCTGCTGTCCTGCATTGGATTTGCAGTAGGGGTGGGAAACGTATGGCGCTTTCCGTACCTGTGTCAAATCCATGGAGGAGGTAAGCAGCAGTTTACCTTTTAACTAGGATAGTATTTGTATTTTCTTTTCTGTAGTTTGGCATTTTAAATATGGCTTTTGGGTTGGCTCATTCAACGGTTTTCTTAATGTTTTTACTTACTTGTACATACTTGTCCTCGCTGTCCTACGTGTGTCTTCTGAAGGATGATTCAACATTGAGAATGAGTATAGACTGTATAGGTTTTCAACTCCCAACGGATGCAGAGAGCCACAATGTCCTTCTGAAGTAGATGTCATTTATGAATCTTTTACAACATAAAGTGAAATGCAAAGTTCATAGAATAGACCTAAGCCATACTCAATGCAATGTAAAATGAAATATAATTGTAGCAATCTTTTTCACATACAATCTCAATTAGCGTAGGATCATACACCATCTCAATATGTTGTATGAACCAACCAGCCTCATCCCCTCTGTCCCTCTCTTCAGGTGCATTCCTCATCCCCTACCTGATAGCCTTGGTATTTGAGGGCCTTCCACTGCTCTACCTGGAGCTGGCCATAGGACAGAGGCTCCGCATGGGCAGCATCGGCGTCTGGAACTCCATCTCCCCTTTCCTTGGTGGAGTCGGTAGGTTGGTTAATGAGGAACGTTATGTTATGCCGATAGCGCTACTGTGTTGGCTGCTCACATATTTTTTGTGGTGTATGCGTCAATGTTTAATTAACCAGCGTCAGCGGTGAACCTCGATATGCTATTTTTGTAAATTGCATCATGTAGGCCTCCTGTGGAAGGCCATTCGTAGGCCTACCCGACACCTTACACGAGATGATGCGTTGTTGATTGTGGCCAATGAGCGACCTTGAATCAAGGCAGTCATACATATTAATGAATTAAGGACGGCTGCATCATGATGATGACAAACAACAAAAGGGAGAATGTTTAGCATGCTAAGCCTAAATTACTGATGTGGACATAAATTACTGACGTGGTCGTCTGCGTACATGCTATAAACTTACTTTAGGCCTACTTGAAATTTATTGACATAAAATAAATAAATGGATTTTACCCTCACTTTGTCTTGACACTGCCTATAGGAAAACAAATAATGACAGTTGCAAGTGGAATGTCTCTTTATAAACTTTGTTGACTCTTTGGTTGGACAATATATGATTGTGGAGTAGGCTATTGTGTTTTTTAACACAAATGCTTATTAACACAAACTAACTGTTACTTCTCTCTCAACATTTCGCTATTCCCTGTATGCAATCAAGTGTCGTTGATTGTGGAGGGCAGGAAAAAGCCAAGGAGGAGCCGAAAAAGCCAGATTTAAATAAAGGACACTGGAGGAAGATTCCGCCAAATGGGCCAAAATAAACCACCTGTTTAGAGGACAGACACAAGTTGCAGCCGGTAGAGAGAGGTGGATCCAATGATTCATTTGCAGCATAAATCATTTAGCTATTGCTGCTATGTTTGCAATGCCAACCTGAGCATACAAGCTTAAACTAATTCATCATTATTCTAGTTCATGTTGTAAAGCCATATATCACAAATATAATTTGTGAAAATGAACATGCAACCCCAATCCCAAGCAATAAAGTAACCCCATCTTTTTTTTGTAGAAACAGAAGAGATAAGCCAGTCTGAAGCTAAAGAGGCAAGACTGGACAACATATTTCATGTAAAATATGAAAGAAAGAACAAATGTGTTAGATAGTCAATTATATCAATTCTAAAATATTGTGTAGTCTCAGAGCAGCGGCCCAGCCTGTCTAATGCTGCTGGTGAACTCGATAGACATGAAGAAGACAGGTAGAGAGGACTTTAAAAAAGATATTACAATTATTTAAGATAACCCACACATAGAACTGAAAAGATGCATCGAAATGATCCCAAAGATGTAATGGGTTAATATTGCATTTTTATACATTTAAGTTAAACTAACAGATCCTTGAGGTGGATTTTTCATTTGGCAAACGTTGATCCAAAAAGGGGTAGTACGAGTTTTCTGCTGTTCTTTTATCCAAATTCTTCCATCACTATAAAATGTGGGCCGGTATAGGCCGGAAACTCCAGGGCTGAAAATGGGTCCCACTCCATGGAGACATGGAGGGCATGTAAAAAACCATGACAATATGATTAATCTCAAGATAGTTTAGTCAGATGACAAATTCGGACAAAAATTGAGTTGAGGAGGAGATTTGACCTGCTGTTCGCTCTACTCCAGGACATCCCTGGAGAGCATTTATCGTTAGCAGTGGTCATATTTCGCCTAGAAATTTCGTTAATTTACTTTCCAGTTTTCCCATGTGGCCAGCTGGTGGCGCCAGAATTCAACCTGATGGAGGGAAACATTTTTTTGGATTGCTTTTATGACAATAGTAATCTGTGCAGGTATTTCCTCGATGCTGGTTTCTTTCTTGGTGTGTTTGTTCTACAACACCATCGTGGCCTGGGTGCTCTGGTACTTCTTCAACTCCTTCCAGGAGCCCCTGCCCTGGAGTCAGTGCCCCCTCAACCACAACCTCTCAGGTAGGCCTGGGAGATAAGATAGGCATGTAGATTCTCATCCATCTGGTACGTAGGTTAGTTTGGTTGTTTCATTCCAACGTTGACATAAAGCACTGTTGCAGCGATGACGCAGACCACTAAACTGGAGTGAGTCTTTTGGAAGAGACCAAAATGAATGTGTTCTGCTTCAATAAACAGCCTTCAACCAGGAGTGTGTGGACAGCACGCCATCAAACTACTTCTGGTACCGCCAGACCCTGAACATCACCCCCAACGTGGAGACCAGCGGTTCTCTGCAGTGGTGGATGGTCATCTGTGTGGCCACCGCCTGGTTTGTGGTCTACGTCTGCTTCATCAGGGGCATCGAGACCATAGGGAAGGTGGGTGCACCGGGTTGTGCCTTTTCTGTTTTATTTATTTTTGTTCTTTACATAGCACGAGATTCTGCTGCTGATGCATTAATGGGATAGTGACTAGTGAGTGTTTTTTTTGTAATAATGTGGATGCACTTTAGCACTGTATACTCATTGGCTGTAAATGTTAATAGTTTTTTTCAATGCACCAACTGCCTAAATCTCATCTGCTCTATCTCATACTTCAGCAACTGCCGATAACACAGATATTTTTAGATGGATAAGAAACGCGAAGTATGGATGCCTTAGAAAGCATGAAAACCTCCATGTTTGGAACATACTGTAAACAAACAAACATTTAAGATCCTATCTTTTCACTTTGTAGAAGATAATATAACAGTTTAGATTTTTTTTTACCAATACGCAGCCCTTTGTATAGATGTTTTGTCGATTCATTATTAACTCAATTGTGAAAGGACAACGGCATTTACGATGCACTCTGTCCTGCCAGGCTGTGTACGTAACGGTGACCTTGCCGTACGTGGTCCTGACCATATTCCTGGTGCGCGCCCTCACTCTGCCAGGGGCGGCAGACGGCCTGAAGTACCTCTTCACCCCAGAGGTAGCCGCTCTCCTCTGTTATCTCATCAAATCACAATGGGCCATTCTTCCTCTATCTGGCATGTTTGTTCTAAAGATTAGTTAGATGGGTAACGAAACAAAGCCGGCCACTGTGTCAATGAGGCCCATTCTAACGATGTTATTGGATCCACTGCTTTAGATCTGCACTTCCCATTCAAATTGTTTCTTTTTGTTATTGCTATATTCACCAATTCACCAAATATTCACCAATTCACCAAATCCTAAATAATGTGGATGCATGTCTTAACCTTTATATTTTGTTCTTAATTTATCTGATAAGCATATTTTTAACAACTAACTGTACCCGGTCAAGAGAATAAGAATAAACAGTATGAGGAATTGAGTGTGTCTGAGCTTCTCCATATGGCGTGGTGGTTTCTCTCTTCAGTGGGAGATCTTGATGAAACCCCAGGTGTGGCTGGATGCCGCCACCCAGATCTTCTTTTCTCTCTCCGTGGCCTTCGGCGGTCTGATCGTCTTCTCCAGCTACAACCCTTCAGAGTCAGTGATCCTACTTTCAGCAAAACACAACCGTCATGACCTTTTCCCCTTTTTGTGTCAGAAAAGTCTCAATTGTATGAGTTATAAATAGTTAGAGTTTTCTTTCTTTTATCACAGACACATATATTGGCAGATGTTATTTTTTTACCTTGACATGTTTCGACGGATAAACTTCCGTCTTCAGAAGGTCACACGGGTGGATTGGTGTGACGCGTTCTTATCAGCTGATGTTACGGAGATGTGATCCACCTGTTTTTTGACTGACCACACCGCCTGTATGAATTATGTCGAGGTCAATGTCTTGGGTATTGGTCAGGAATGGCAACAGTGCCCCGTGTATACCCACATGTAATTGGGTGTTGATAATCTTTAAGAGACATTATTTGAGTGTTATTTATAGAAATTGCATATCCATATCATTCTAAGATATTGCATGGCCAACCGTCAACTATATGTGAGTGGAATGTGCTGTGAGAAGTCTTATATATTTGCTTCTGATTTCCTCCAGGCTTGTCTATTTGTCTCTCCAAAACCTTTGTGTTATTTCCATTTAATGTGACTGACAGGATGCAGATGAACCAAGTACAATTTTGCATTGTGACAATGCTCCCAGTTTAAGCAATGACAAGCAATTATTTGATGTGTTCAAAACAGCAATGAAAATCCTTCTCTTTGAATATACAATCCAATGTTCATCACATGCTACTACTAAGGTACAATCCTGTTAGTTCCCATTTGTGAAAAGTGGTGGCTACCATCTGTATATATGGCGGAAAAAAATATTGTTCTTATGACTTATGGTGTGTTTTCCATTGCATCAGTAACGACTGTGAGAAGGATGCTGTTGTGGTTGGTCTAGTGAACAGCGCCACCTCCCTCTACGCCTCCATCTCCGTGTTCTCTATCCTGGGATTCAAAGCCAACAACAACTACCTCCTCTGTCTGCAAAGGTATGCACTGCATACTGCCATAGCATTAGCCTGTCCCTATGGGCGTATATAATTGTGGTCTTTTGTTGAGATGGTTTTGTTTTTGAAGTTTTTTGTCCATATGAGCAACTGGCTTGGCCATCTCTGTATGAGATATTGCATTGAGGTTAAAAATGTCCTCCCCTTTTCCTACGACGGAGAAGCAAAGCTGGCTGTGCTGCTTACTACCAGACAAGTTGTAAGCAGTCAGGCTTTACCAGTGCCATCTGCAAGCTAGATGGCACTCATATACACAGACGATCTCAATGCAACCTTGGTTTTATCTTGGGAGAACGAGTAGAGCGAAGGTCAGGTTGCCTTTCATCTGGGGAGTATGTTTACGCAGAGTAGATGGACTAGGGACATGCCGTACTTCAGGCCACATCATGTAGGGATGTGTACGATCATTGATAATACATTAGGGCTGTGCAATTAATCTAATTTTGATCATGATTCCGATTTTTGGGTCAAACGATCACCAAACTAATATAATCAAGTTGAAACTATTTATTTGATTTAAGTATATATTTTTATTCATTAAATATTTTATAATGATACATTTTTTAACTCAAATAAAAACAATACCATCGTTTCTAAGGTAGATCGAATAAACCCTTTATAAATGGGTGCATCTATGAACAATAACTATATAAGATATAAATTATTGGAAAGTACTTTGTTAATTTCTAGATAGTTATCCAAGGTTTATGTTGGTAACAGCCGCATTGCTCTTTCATCACAGCAACATCTTGGCTCTGACCAATCGCTTTGAGATTGGAGACCAGAACATGACCCTGGATAACTACCAACAGAGCCTGGATTATCTGAACAGCACATGGCCAGATGAGGTGGCCCAGCTGAACCTGAGGCCCTGTGACCTTCAAACATTCCTTGACCAGGTACTGACTGACGGGTATCCATGAGCACATTGGGGATTTGTTTGTTTGCATGCCATTAAGTCGTCATTCCAACAGATACTTAGATAAGCGTTGCAAACAAATATTGGCGTCTTCCACAGCAAAAGCCCCTGGTAACATTAGTGGAGCTGGATGTTTATCACAGGCATCAGACACAGGGCGGGGGGGGGGGAGAACATTCCATTTCTCCTGCTTGGCAGCTCTCAACCATTCACTTACTTTCACTTGCGGTGAAACTGGGTTCATTATGCGTTTGTCCTCCTCTCTCAGAGTGCGTCTGGTACCGGCCTGGCGTTCATTGTGTTCACCGAGGCGGTGATAGAGATGCCGGGCTCCCAGGTCTGGGCCGTGCTGTTCTTTGTCATGCTCTTTAGCCTTGGCCTCTCCACCATGTTTGGAAACTTGGAAGGAGTCCTCAACCCCCTGCTGGAGCTAAACTTGGTCCCAAAGTGGATGCCCAGGTGGCTTTTCACTGGTAGGTACAGGCCAGCTCCTGGAACCAGCTCCTTTTTTTGTGGGCGGGGGGGGGGGGTTAGTTAATGGGCATAAGGAGTTCATAGTTTAAGTATCTAAACAGATTGATTTTGATTGAACTCGTTACAAACATTCAAACCAACATCCAATCAAATGGATATGCAGGATTTCTTTTTTGAACAATTAGCTGTACTTATTTCGTATCTGTCATGTAAACCTTGTGTGTTTTAGGCATTGTTTGTTTGGCGGCGTTCCTGATGTCTCTGATCTTCACCTTGGGTTCCGGGAACTACTGGTTGGAGATCTTCAACGGCTATGTGGGCTCCGTTCCGTTCCTCATCATTTCCTTCTTCGAGATCGTCGGCGTGGTGTTCGTGTACGGACTTAAGCGGTAAGCTTCGCTCTTAGGTAGCACTCAGGTTGATTCATTTTTTCTTTTTAACTGTGTCATTTAAAAATCACTATCACTTTGAATGCACAGCTTCAGCGAGGACATCCACACCATGACAGGCAGGAGGCCCAACATCTTCTGGAGGGCCTGTTGGCTCGTCATCAGCCCCCTGTACCTCCTGATTGTGTTTGTGGCGTACGTCGCCGTGCAGGCAGACAAACACCCCAACTACCCCGCATGGGACCCCAGCCACGTAAGGGCGGCTTGCACGCGTTCAGTCGTGTCCGGGACACAATCCAAAATCAGCCGTGGCTGTTGACTCATGGGACGTGTTCGTTTCTGTTCCCCCTCAGGTGGATTTCCCCCAGACAAACGTGACGCCATACCCGGACTGGGTGTTTGCCATCATCGTCCTCCTCTCTGCGTTGCCCGTGGCGCCCATCCCGCTGGTGGCTCTGTACACACTGGTCTGCTGCGGGTTGTGCGGGAGGAGAATACCGTCGGAGCATCAGCCGAGCCCCTGCGTCGCCGAGTAGGTACTCGGTGTCATGACAAGCAATTATTGGACATGTTCGAAACAGCAATGAAAATCCTTCTCTTTGAATGTACACTCCCATGTTTATCACATGCTACTTCTCTGGAAGCTAGCAATACCAGAATCCACTGTTGACCGTTGTTCACCGTTCACCCACATACAATCCTATTAGTTCCTGTTTGTGTTATAGTGTCAAATATGGTGTTTTGTGTAAACATGGGCTAAAAAATGATTGTCATCTCATCTCGCCTGGTTCGCTTTTCTATAGCATCAGTAACGACCGTGAGAGGGATGCTGTGGTGGTTGGCGCGGGTTGAGTCGAAGGAGGACACCCTCGGAGCCCGTCCGTGCGTCGCCGAGGACAACGCTTGTGTTGAGAAAGGCGTAGAAGACGGTGACGCTAATGATGACAAGGATGCTGAAGAGGCTGTCCCTGTAAAGACTTGCGCGTGAAACCCTCTGGAGCATGCGTTCTTGCGATACGTGCAGTGTAACGCGCATAACTGCTCTTTGGACTTTACAAATGGTATTCCCGGAATACTACCCACTTCACTAAGTCTCATGTAAGGGCTCATACAAAGCTAACGGCAAACTCGAATCAAAGGTTTTTACTAATTAACTTTGTGTTAACACCTTAAAAGGTGTTTTTTTGAACATTTCCTGTACATTTCACGGACGAAGTTGTGAAATGTGAAGAATGTCTGATGTCAGCTACAGTGTAATTGGTTTATGTTTGACAATCACATGAATGTTTATCTTTTTATGTGATAGAAGAAAAAAAACATTTGTAGATTATTGATGGTAAATTATAAATGACGTGAGGTAACTACTGTACTTTGTTTCCGAATTCAACCAAGATGAACTTGCTTTATTCTGTGCTTATTGTTCCCAGAATAACTACAACTTTTGATCGATGGCTGATTTATCATTCCATATAAAATAATTTTAAGACAGGGCCAAACATCATATTTTTAAACGAGTGCCTTGGATCCAGGCAGCACACAGGCAGCATCACCTGGTTAACCATTAACCTAGGGCTTGGTGTCGCCCCAAACAAACAAAGACTATCATAGGCATTACATCCTCCTGTCCACGCATGACACTTTTTACTTGAAAGCCAGTTAAACAAATAACTAGCACTCATCGTACCTATAACCCCCCCACCCTCCGCCCTGCATACAAGGGCTGGTGCATTTATTTGAACACACCCCACTTAGAGAGAGAGAGAGAGAGAGAGATAAAGAGAGAGTGAGTCAAAAGAGGAGAAAGGGCATAACCAACTGGACATCATACTTTGCCTTCGGACGACATACAGACCCTGCGACTGCCTGTGAGTCCAACTATAAAATATAACCAAGGGGTTGCCTTGGATATCGGCGTTGAAAGTTCTGCATCTCTGGATTTCGGATTTAACCTTGTTGTTTGAAGAGCTGTCTCTGCCACATGGGGAAAACAGTGGACTCCAATGGGATGGAGGAGCGACCTAAATGGGACAACAAAGTCCAGTATCTCCTCACCTGCGTTGGCTTTGCTGTGGGACTGGGGAATGTATGGCGTTTTCCCTATCTGTGCCAAATTTATGGTGGTGGTAAGGTGCTATTTCTTTTAAACATATTTATCCTCTATGATTACTTGTTGTGACAGTGCATCTTCAATGTCCAAATTGGTGTGAGGTTGGAAACTGAATTTATATGCTGTGTTTTTTTTTGCTACTTCCTGAATAAATTCATGCTTGTTAATTTACAAAAAGAGTCATTTGAGATCTCGATCAGAAGAGAACTCCTGCCACCAGCCATTGGTGGATGTATGAGGTATGACCGTTTGGATTTGGATGGTAAAATGATTCAAGGTAATATATTCAACAATCGCTTGGCTGGTCATTTTTTCTAGAAAATGCAGGAAGAGGGGCCAACTCTCAATTTTGATCCCATATCGAGATACATGTATACATATATAAAAAAATGTTGCAGTTTGAAGACAATATAGTTTTTCCATTTAAAATATCAATAGCCACTGTCCTTTTGATTGGTTTGCATTATATACTCCACTATTTAAAGTAACGGATGAGCGTTATCTATCTAATATAGGTCTCAGAGATCATTAAAGTCAAATTGGCTCTAGTTTTTAAGTATACATATGTTTGACTATCTTATAACGACCCATTAGTCGCTTCCTTGTATCGTCTGATAAGGTACCTTCAGCTTATAGTCAAATCCAATGTAAAAGGTTCAACTACTGGCTGGAATACAGCTTGTCCACCGTTACATGTGGACGAAGGAGGTATGTGTGCGCGTGTGCGTCTTGATTGTTTTGGAGCCTCTAGTTTGGATTCGGGTTTTGAAAATGAGGCCTGATGGACTGCACATTTGTTTTTTCTGACGAAGAGCACAGACATCAGGGACAAAGTCCCCTATTGTTTCAACATTCTTGCCTGACGTCTCAAGAATCTCCCCACCCAGGTGCATTCCTCATCCCCTACGTGATAGCATTGCTATTTGAGGGCCTTCCACTGCTCTACCTGGAGCTGGCCATTGGACAGAGGCTCCGCATGGGCAGCATCGGCGTCTGGAACTCCATCTCCCCCTTCCTGGGTGGAGTCGGTAGGTCGCCTTTTGATCGATTTGAAGACAGCTGATACCTGATAACATTTACATTGAGTCATTTGAATGGACATGCAAGTTATAAGACATCGCTACAAAAAAAGTGATGTGGCGTGTCATAGTCAAAAAGAACAACATCTGGAAGGAGTGCAGCCACAACCATATGTAACGTACAACTGGCGATGCTTCCTGCTGATAAAGAGCAGCGAGGTTTCAGAAACATGATGAAATATGATTAGACAATGGAGTTGACAATCTATCACAATTAGCAGGAACTAAAATGAGAATCTACATTAATAACAAAAAAAAATCCCTTTTCTGCCCGCTGCTACTCATGTTGCGCAGGCATAGCCAGCATGGCGGTGTCGTTCCTGGTGGGCCTGTTCTACAACACCATCCTGGCCTGGGTGCTTTGGTACTTCTTCCACTCTTTCCAGGAACCCCTGCCCTGGAGTCAGTGCCCGCTTAATGATAACTCTACAGGTAACTGGGTCATGGCTCGGGGTCTGGGTTAAGTTCCCAAGGTTTGGCAGGACACTATTGCGGACAGTAACACTGTTTGTGGACGACTTTATCTCATAATAGTATCTCATAATCTGTTAAAAAAATAAGCAAAGATAGCATTTTGAAGCAAATACCCTCTCTTACGAACATGAACCGGTGATCTCTATGTACAGACTACGACCAGGAATGTTTGGAAAGCACGCCGGTAAACTACTTCTGGTACCGCCAGACCCTGAACATCACCCCAGACATCGAGACCAGCGGCTCTCTGCAGTGGACGATGGTCATCTGCCTGGCCACAGCCTGGTGTGTTGTTTACATCTGCTTCATCAGGGGCATCGAGACCATAGGAAAGGTGGGTGCACTGGGTTGACTTCGGTTGTCATTCATTTTTTAATGATATACAAGGTGGGATATTCTACCATAGGGTAAATGTAGGAGTTAGGCATAACATACCGTTATTTTAAGGACTATCTAATAACCACACTTGAGTGATTGTTTTTGTCTTCAAGGCGGTATATGTGACAGCTACCTTCCCCTACCTGGTGCTGACTATATTCCTGATACAAAGCTTCACTCTGCCTGGGTCCACTGATGGCCTGATCTACCTCTTCACTCCTGATGTAAGTTATCACAACTTTCAGGCTGACCTCCTTTCCCACAGTTGGGAGCATGCTTGATGTGATTTTGTATATGTGTTGTTTCATCTTCCCCAGTGGAACGTGCTGAAGAATCCCCAGGTGTGGCTGGATGCCGCCACTCAAATCTTCTTCTCGCTCTCATTGGCTTTCGGAGGCCTCATCGCCTTCTCCAGTTACAATCCTGAGAAGTGGGTGCCCTGTTCATAATGCTAAACTTGCTAGTGCTGACCGTTCAAGCACATGCCGGTCCATCATTAAGCAATGACAGACGATGATGAGTTAATGATCTGTGTTCTCTCCCGTATGCCCATCAGGAATAACTGTGAGCGAGATGCTGTTCTGGTGGGTGTGATCAACAGTATTACATCTATCTATGCAGCCATTCCCATCTTCTCCATTCTGGGCTTCAAGGCCACCACCAACTACAACTCCTGCCGCATGAGGTATTCAAGTTTACATCTTATATCTGCAGGCAATTTTATTTTAATTGCCTGCAGATATAAAACACATTTGTATTTCCTCTGCAGCAACATCTTATCTCTGACCAACCACTTTGAGATTGGAGACCAGAACATAACCCTGGACAACTACAAACAGATGCTTGAATATCTGACCAGCAAATGGCCAAATGAGGTTTCAGAGTTGGAACTGAGGTCCTGCGACCTTCAAAAGTTCCTTGACCAGGTACTGACCCATCAATATTTAAATAATACTGATAGTAATGTTCAGTGATAGATTATAAACATATACTTGTTTTATTTCCATACTCCTCTCTCAGAGTGCGTCTGGTACCGGCCTGGTGTTCATTGTGTTCACCGAAGCGCTGATAGAGATGCCGGGCTCTCAGGTCTGGGCCGTGCTTCTCTTTGTCATGCTCTTCAGCCTGGGCCTGTCCTCCATTTTTGCATCTATTGATGCGTTCCTCGCGGTCCTCTGTGACCTGGTGTCAAAGTGGATTCCAAATGATCTTGTCAGAGGTGGGCAGTGCAACACTCGCTTATTGATGTTCTTCAACAGAATAGACTTTTATCCTGAAATGAACTAGCTTTGTCGTGTTTAATGTTTAGCTGCCTGAGCACCAGTGAAATTTTAACCCTGGTAACTGACTTTTTCGGGGATTCCAAAAACAGAGATGAACTGTCAAAAAGCCACAAAACAAGCTATATGCATTTTTAGGGACAGCTAAAAGAAGTGAAGAAGTGTTCAAATTCTTTTGAATCATCCCTTTTTTATGTTTCATATACTTAACTTTCATATACTTGTGTACTTTAATGGGCTGAATGGTAAATCCAATGAGGAAAGTTGGTTGAAGAAAGGAAATTACATGTAGCAAAGGACAGCAGTTTGGGATCGAGTCCATGGCCTACATGTCCCGTGTACTAAGTGTAGGAGCCCAGGCTGAATGATGCCCTTTCTTCTCTCAACTCTCAAAGTTGGTGTTTTCTTAATCTCCTTCCTGCTGGGCCTGCTGTTCACCCTGGGCTCGGGGAACTACTGGCTGGAGCTCTTCAACAACTACGTGGGCACTATACCACTGCTCATTATCGCCTTCTTCGAGCTGATCGGAGTCATCTATTTCTACGGGATGCAAAAGTAACCATTTCCCTTAAGTATTTGTCATGATCTTCATTATTTGATTACCATTTTGGTGGAAGATTCAAAAAACGTAG
This sequence comes from Trisopterus minutus, assembly GCA_027122715.1. Taxonomy (NCBI): domain Eukaryota; kingdom Metazoa; phylum Chordata; class Actinopteri; order Gadiformes; family Gadidae; genus Trisopterus; species Trisopterus minutus. Next base: position 9,000,569 of record JAOPUD010000107.1, read on the forward strand.
GTCCTGATCTGTGTTAGATACTTTAAACTAAAATGATTAGATTTTGTTATTTAATCAATAAAAGTATAGTCATTAACTATCCACTTTGGGCAGCTTTAGTGACGACCTTCTCTTCATGACTGGGAAAAGACCAAACATCTTCTGGAGGGTTTGTTGGAGGTTTATCAGTCCACTGTACCTGCTGGTGGTGTTTCTGGCCTGTGTGGTTATTCAGGCCCAGCAGCACCCACAATATCCTGCATGGAACCCTGACTATGTAAGTGAACCGCCACAGACATATAAAAGGTTGCTTGGAATTAATTTGACATTGCTCTTGTAAAAGTTAGTGCTATTGGAATTTGAAAGAATACAAATACCCATATCAGATCTGAGAACATAGCATAAATCTTTTTACTGTTTACTTTTTACACTGACCGCCTTTCTTATGTCTTTTCCCAGGTCCATTTCCCAGAGACAGAAGCAAAGGATTACCCAGGCTGGGTGTTTGCCATTATAGTCATTCTCTGTGTGTTGCCGGTGATCTCCATTCCCCTGGTCGCCGTTTACAGACTGATTCACTGTGGACTCGACAGGAAGTCCACCAAGCAAAGTGATTCACCATTTACCATTCACAGTGGCACCAATGCCCACATCAACAGCGGTTTTGAGATAGAGATGGTAACAACGGTAGCTTAGTGACTTTGAACGATTGGAAACAGATGTGGCCGATTAGCATGGCTTATGTTGTTGTGACAGTTTATGGCATTGAAATCACATTTTCAACTGTGACCTGCCGAGATTATGCTTCCTAATTAGAGAAGGGATAGTGCTGAAGATAACCACTTGAAAATAGCTGCATAATAATGTATCTTCTAGACATCATATGGGTATATGTTGTGTTTATTTTGTCTATCGAACACTTGTACAATTGTAGTGCAATTGACTCAATTCGATTTTAAAGGCTGCTTATTACAGTTTTGTGGTACCTTTAATGTAGAACAATGATCCCGGAAACTTCCCAGATTTCTGATAAAAATATATTGAAATAGTTACATTAGTTTGAAGATTAGAGTAGAAAAAAATCTTTAGTCTTGGGCAGTCCTCCATGTTTAATTTGAACCTTGGAACATGGGAACTAAACGTTTTGATAAAGTAAATGGTAAATGCTCAATTTCATACACACATTACATACCGACGGCAGTGACAACCTACAAGGCAACAGCCAGGCCGTCAACAGCAATTAGGGTTACGGGTCTTGCTCAGGGACACGTCGACACTCTGAGGAGAAGCCAGGGATCAAACTGGAAACCTACTGGTTCCAAGTCAACGTGTTCTACCTCCTAAGCCACCGGTCCGAAAAATTGTGTGAAAGAAACAATAGGCTACTTATTTACAGAAAGGATTAAAAGTGTATTCATTCATTGGCGGGTTAGCTTAGAAAATAGTTTTCATGCTTTCTGATAGCTATCCCAACTGGAGGTTATATCAACCAAGTAATGATTTTTTTTTGTCCTCTCATGCATGTGTTATTTGTTATGTTGACTCATTGAACATCTTCTCGTACGAAGTGGTTGTAAAAATAGTTTGCTATTGTGGGCTCCACACCAACAGATGTGGAAACTCAATAATATACATAATAGTTAAAAATGGTTTAAATGGGGTGATTATATGGTAAACTCCAAAGAACAACAATCCGGTTGGTACTTCCTCTGCTGTGCCAAAATATTTAGCTGGAAATAAATACATAGCTTTTGACAATAAAATCAGATGAGTGCATGGGTAGAGCAGATACATGGGGGAAAAAAAAATCTGAACCTTGAACTTTATTATGATTCCAACTTGTAAACATGCTAAGTTATAACATATATATAACATATATAACATCACATCCTCTTTGGATAAAATCCCTTGTTTACGACTAACCTTTTTACACTAATAATGAAAACAGCAGAATTTAGATTGGCTAAAAGTCACATTCGTTTTCTTCTTTTCCCATTTGTTTGTCGTCTCCCAGATACCCTTATTGAGGCAAATGTGGTGCACACACAACTTCAATGGCAATGCAAACTCAATGTCCCAGCCAGATTTAACTGTTTTCAGGGTCATTTTAGTACATAAGTAATTCTTAAGTTTAGCATTCAGAAGCAGCAAACAAGAAAGAAACAAACATGCCAACTGTCAACAGAATCTACCAATGGAAAGTGATGCTATCTGTAACCAAGCAGATATCAGGGGGGGAGGGGTGTAGGGGGCCACACATCAAAATAAGAAAAGCTT
>JAOPUD010000107.1:9015811-9026987 GCA_027122715.1 Trisopterus minutus
TATCTATCTATCTATCTATCTATCTATCTATCTATCTATGAATGTCTTAATCAACTGACTATTTAATTTAATATATTCTTCCTCTGCAGAGTTCGGTGGCTTTGGCTCCGTCAGTGGTAAGATTGAGATTGAGATCAAGATCAACCATGAGGGAGAGGTGAACCGGGCCCGCTACATGCCCCAGAACCCCTGCATCATCGCCACCAAGACCCCCACCTCAGACGTGCTCGTCTTCGACTACACAAAGCACCCTTCCAAACCTGGTACGGAGTTCATAAGCCTTGCGGTGTTATAGATGGCATGCTCATGTATTCTTAATCTGCAGTTGCTGCATAAGGAGCTGCATGCTGCCATTTATGAATATATATATAATTCGATTTTCAGCTTCAACAATAATTTAAGCCAATGCAAAGAATGTTATGTGATCGGCTGCGAGTTAATTAAATGCTAATGGAAAGTTAGGAACCACAGGCTTTTTTTTTTACTGAATAATATATTATTGTTTGACAACGTCACTAAATGACAATGCAACTGTGTGTGGGGTGTGCTCTGCAGACGCGTCAGGAGAGTGCCGTCCAGACCTGCGTCTCAGAGGCCATCAGAAGGAGGGTTATGGGCTCTCCTGGAACCCCAACCTGTCCGGCTGCCTGCTCAGTGCCTCAGATGATCATGTAAGACCTGCCGCCACATATGTTTTGGTGCATCCCTGGCAACCAGGGCCAGGGAAAATATTGCGTCAATAAACGGCGTACAGAGAACCAAGTCAATTGTCATACCCGTGAGTCTGCGGTTTGAAAGTTCTCATGGGTACATCTGGGTTTCGGTTCGGCCAACAGACGATCTGCCTGTGGGACATCAGCGCGGTGCCCAAAGAGGGCAAGGTGGTGGACGCAAAGACCATCTTCACAGGCCACACCGCAGTGGTGGAGGACGTCTCCTGGCACCTGCTGCACGAGTCTCTCTTCGGCTCCGTGGCCGACGACCAGAAGCTCATGATGTGAGTGTTATATTAGTGCTGTAATATAAGGGTTTGGTATGCAATACAAATCGCAAAATGTCCATTTGACTGAATGGATTGAGGTGGTGGTTGTGTGTGACTCAAGATATCGGGTGTGTTTCAACATTTCTTCAAATGACTTTTCAACAATCCTTCTCGTCTCTCTCTCTCTGGCATGTAGCTGGGACACGCGCTCCAACAACACCTCCAAGCCCAGCCATGCTGTGGATGCACATACAGCAGAGGTCAATTGCCTGTCCTTCAACCCATACAGCGAGTTCATTCTGGCAACAGGCTCAGCAGACAAGGTAATGCAACACCCATAGATATATATATATATACACCCATATGCACACGCATACACCACACCCCATTCCCCAGCAATTTTCCCCTGTAAATGTTGCTGATGAGCTGGAAACGAGATGCTACCCCATTATGTTTCTATACTGTATATCTCTGCATTACTGGTGGTGTTGTTGTACTTCTGGATTGTGTGTGTAACGGCTCTGTTCTCCGCAGACTGTCGCCCTCTGGGACCTAAGGAACCTGAAACTCAAACTGCACTCCTTTGAGTCACATAAAGATGAGATCTTCCAGGTGAGAGATTTCCCACACTATTCATTTCTGTATAATAAACATGTAAATATTGTTGCTTTGCACTTTAAATTTGTGCAAAGAAAAATGTATGTTGCATTATTTACTGGACATGCATTCATTATCAATTTTTTTATTTATTTAAAGAATAAAATCAAGAATTAATCTTTGAGCTAAGATGCATTTATGCTACTAAATACATATTTGTTGACTCATGGCTTAGCTAATGTTTTTATCAGAACCCCTGCTAGCTAACCTTGTATACAAGCCATCATGTTCTATTGAAACCTTGTGTAATGTAATCCAATAATTCTCATCCACAATGTTGCATGGTGTGTCTGCCTGTATCTGGCCCTGTTGCTATTTACATGGATCTGATTTGAGCTCTGCGATGGGCTGTTACAGGTCCAATGGTCCCCCCACAACGAGACCATCTTGGCCTCCAGTGGAACCGACCGTCGGCTCAACGTCTGGGACCTCAGGTGACTGACTGCAAACCCCTCCAGTCACATCATTGTTGATACTCTGCTGGTGTAACAGTGTTGTAACGGTTTATACCTATTCTTTCCACAGTAAAATCGGTGAGGAGCAGTCGCCAGAAGACGCAGAAGATGGCCCCCCAGAGCTGCTGGTGAGTGTGATTGCTTTTCTTTTGTATGGTGTCAAAAACAAAAATGATAGTCCCATATGTTTGACTGTATGATGATGAATAATTAAAGCTACATTCAAATATACAATTCCCCTCCCTCTCATCTAGTTCATTCACGGAGGTCACACAGCCAAGATCTCTGACTTCTCCTGGAACCCCAATGAGCCATGGGTCATCTGTTCGGTGTCTGAAGACAACATCATGCAAGTCTGGCAAATGGTGAGCCAGATATATCTGCATTGTAGACATGCATGCAGGAAAGGCCATTGCCTCCCCCTTAATGTTGAATATACTAAATGGACTTAGAGAATATGCTCCACACAGATGCATATTTTGTGTATGACATTTTTTCAGTACATTTTCGAGGTAAATTGACAGCGATAAAAGAGAACTTCAAGGCAAGGAGACGGTCAGAGTGTTTGGCTTTGCATGGTAGCCAACTGATTTGAGAAGGAAGACGCACATTTTGAACCCAGCTCAGAGGCAATTCTAGCTATCGCTTCAGAGTGAGGAAAGTGAGCTTTCAGAAAATGGTGAGTTTACTAAACCTGGTTGCGTAATATCTTATGCAGTGAATGCAAAAAAAAACACAGGCAGGCATTTTAGCTAGGAGCTGTACGTTTACTGAAGAGCAAGTCTAGATCAATGTAGAAATCAAGTTTCTGTGTACAACAATAACTGCGCAGCCCTAACTCTGACATTGTCCCTGCAGGCGGAGAACATCTACAACGACGAGGACCCCGAGAGCTCTGCGGACCCCGAACCCACCGCCTAACGACACCCACCCCACCTCATGCCCTCTTCTTCCCCTGCAACATCACCTCAAACTGCTGAGAAGGTCACTGCAACGAGTCCCGCTCAACTACCTCCTGTATACTTTCTATCGGTGGAACAGATCACGTGTCTGGTCAATATTCATGAGAGGGCAGGAAAGAGGATCCGTCTGTTCTTGGCCCCACTGGTCTGTTTTTTAAAATGCTGAAAAACTCTTGTCGGTTGACATTAATAATTTATTGCCTGAGGGATTTTCATTCATGCCTGATTTTTATATGCCGTTATGAAAGGATATATTTTTCTATTTAAATTGGCTCACCGTGCATTCTAATACTATGCCCTGGAATTGGTTAAATTTAAATTGTTTTGGTGTTCATGAGGAGAGGAAGTGGGAAAGGGTAGTCTTTATTCATTATCTAGTTAAAAAAAAAGAAGCATTGAGAATTGTAGAGACTGTTGAAGAGTGCAACCGTAACTGGCAGACTTCTGTGCTCGTGTAATAACTATTGAAAAGCAATCTGTGCAAATCGCTGATTGTAAGGGGTAAGAGCGTCGGTCAGCACTGGTTGTTCAGGTTTCCATACCAGCATTCCCAGCAGTGTGGCAGCCTTACTCCCTGTTGTATACTCCCTTTTGAACAGATTGGCCCCTGAAGTGTCCATTTTAGTACATACTGTCTTGCATTGTCCTGTCTTTGTGCATCTTTGTTGTATCTTAATTGTAGTTAAACTTTTTTATGTCCTAACATTTTGCAAATGTACAGTGAGTGAATTCTCAATAAAATGTTTTTCCATCAATCCTTGAGCTGCAGAGTTTTCCTAATCAGAACACGTGTCAAGAGTGATTGCATCATTCATGCATGTTTTCACGGTTTAATTCTCTTTAACCTTCAAAGAGAGCTATAAATAGGTGCATTCGGGGGGCATTAAGCAGTTGCCTATGTGCTCATTGCCCCTGTGTACTTTATCTGACCTTTTGTATTCATTTGAGCCTGGTGTGGCTGTCCCATTAAGTCACAGTCTATTAGTCTATTCCAGTGTTTGGATAACAGGCCCATTGCCCTTTAAGCACCCCATCCTCTTCAGTCTACTACTCGGGACTTGACTCATCATCCACGCTAGGGTTACAATGAAAGCAGAAACAATTTATTCATAAAAACACCCTTTCAAGTGTCTGCTGTCTGGTAACAATTTCCACTCATGAAGGCCTGATAACTTGCTAATCTATTTACCAGATATGTTGCATCTAGTAAGGGATCTGTACGGTTACTGATGGATCCAGTAATATCACAAAATCATCTAAACTGGCAACCTTGTCAAAAAAGGATGTTGTGGCCGAAGATTTGTTTTTGTTTAATACAAATCATGTTCATGTTTTCTTCCTATCCTCCACAGCAGCTCTGTAACGGAAAATATTTAATCAGGGATTAGACAAAACATATTTTTAGGTAGCTGGTGAATCTTGAATGATCAATCAGGGTCTTACCTGTAAAGTATAAGTTTATTGGCAAGGTTCTCTTTCATCTCCTCTGTTTCTTTGGTTTTTCTCTTCTGAATTTTAAGCTCCGTCTGTATCTCCCAGCTGTTTTCCTCAAGGCTCAACACAATGTCCTGTGTATATAAAGGGTCTTATAAGGAGCACATAGTGAAAAAGACGAAGAAGATTGCAGCAAATGTACTCTGAAACAGTTTTACTTGATGGTTCTCCCATTGCTATTTGGCTCCAAGATCAAACCAAGAATCATTTGGCTGGGCATCATCTCCTAGCCAAATCTCTTGCTTTCCTCATTTTTTTTTTTTAAAGCCTATCAATAACTTAAACATCTCCTTCACCTTGTACTGCTTGATGTCCTCTTGCCTCTGCTTCTGCATCAGTTCGAACCTCTCCTCCAGACAGACCTTCTGCAACCCCAGCCTGTGGCCCTCTTCCACCAAGGGCCTCAGCTGGCCCCTGAGCTCCTGGACCTGTTCTCTGGCTTTACTGAGGGCACTGGCTGTTGTCTCCCTTCTCTTCAACAGTGCCATAAGCATAGGCTCATACCTGAAAATTGGAGTTCAGGAAGAACCTTTCTTAAAACGATGCACTTCACTTCTGCTGCCATCAGTTTTGTTGAATCTCTTTTGAACAATTAATGGCACTAAAACTGTACAACTGTAGAACTGACTTTAACTAGTGACTAAAGAATAAATCAACAACTCATCAACTAGTTTATTCTCTTTAAATCCAATGTTGGTGGTATGTTGGAAAACAGAATAAATCAAATATTGAACAAAAGTGGTCACTGCATTGAACAGTAAGGGTTAGGGGTTACATGGTGCAAGTTTAGTCAAATGAGATGGTAGCATATAGCATGGTCGCACCTCTCCTCCAGGGCCTTCTGGCCTCCCTGCAGATACTGCTGGATGTCCCCACATGAGTGCCTCCTGCACTCAGTCAGCTCCTCCACGGTACTGTAGGTCTGTCTGCAGTTTTGTGCTTGCAGCGTGGCCTGTAGCGTAGAGAGCTTCTCTTGCTGAGCTGAGCGGAGCCGGGTGAACTCCTCAGTCAGTTGAACCACAAGGGACTGCAACGTTTCCTGGAACCAAAAGGCATACTTTTTTTTTTTTTGGCTGCCTTCGTCGCTTTCATGTTATTTTCTCTTGTGCATTGAACGTGTTAATTATTTCTGTGTAGAAGTTAATTTAGAATTATGCTTTTTTTTTTCTCTGCAGCCTCACTTGTGAGTGACCTAAATAGCATCTGCTGAAACATAAATTTAGAAGTACCCAATTAACACCAAGTATTTTAAACTCTCATACCTCCTCGTTCTTAAACCGCTCTACCCGGCTTTGCTGGTTGGTCAGGGCAGCCAGAATGTGTGCACAGTTCCTAGCCTCAGTGAACAGCTTCCTCTTCAACCTCCAAGCCTCTGCCTGCAGCGCCTGTCTCTCCAGGTTCATCTTCCACACGCTCCTCTCTACCTCCGCCCGCTGCTCTCTCAGGGCCAACACATCCCTCTGGCTCTCTTCCCGTCTCTTCTCCTCTTCCTTCTTCAGCTCCTCCAGCAGTGCCTCTGCTTTCCTATCGATTGTCTCCTCTGGTTCGTCTCTCTCCTCGCGATCCGTTGTTGTGCCCTCTACGTCTCCCTGCTCCTCGCCCTTCCTCCTCAGCGCCAGCACCTCTTCCAGCAGCGCTGCCCTCAGCCTCTCAAGGCTTTCTACTTCCTCAATGAACTTCTCCATCTGACAGCCTACGGTGGCCAGTTCTTCCATGGAAGACCTCTGGAATGTCAGGTCGATCCCTACTTCTTGTCCTTCTCCATCACACAAAAGCCCGACATCATCCCCTCTTGTGTGACTCCCTTTGTCTTCATGTCTGTTTTGTATGCAAGTCTCTTCGGAGTTGGGCAATCCATTTTGTACTTCTAATGCAGTTGGACACATTGGACCTGAGCAACATAACCGATTTTCCTGAACTGAAGTCTCAGACATTACAGTCCCCGAATGTTCCTGTCTTTGCACTGTGGTACTCTCCTTAACCCTACCTATGGGCTTTCCCAGTGTACCAGAACTGTATTGACCTTCTGTGATTCCTGGGACGGCATCATGGCCACCCCGTGACTTTAGTGTAGCCATCTCTGATGTAGCAGCCATTCTGTTTTCCACGGCTGTGTACTTATCACACCTCGGAGAACTGATTTGTATGTATTCGTGTTTTGTGTCCGAAGAGAAACACTCCTGTGACGCAAAATCCATGCCCGCCCCCAAGTCGATTCCCGATTCTTCCATACAGTTATCCAGCATGGCCAGCATCCCCATCAGTTTACTCTGGTACTCTGTCATTGTGTCACTGAGTGCATTGCCCGCTGAGGTCAGGGATGCATCTGCTGGTGAGATGTCTATCGCTGTTTCACAGCTGGTGTTCATGAAAGAGGAGGCCTCACGATAGGATTGTGTCAGCTGACTTGTGTCAGCCACCTCTACTCTTGTGTCAATGTAGGTAGTGCACGAGCTCATCTGTGGAGATGTGCTTGTTTCTCCGTATCTGTCTGAGGAACCATCACTCAACTCCTTTAATTGTACGTCATTAAGACATGTGTCTGTGTAACTGGGTGAGAATTGGGAGCTCAGCGGTACACCAGCAAGATCCTCACAACTCTTCAGCAATTCATCCATCTCTCGCAAGTATGGATGTATTTGAGCTGACTGGGATAACCGTGTTTCCATGTGATGCATTCTAGGCTGGGCCAGATTGTCAAATTCAAACCCAATTCTTTCATCCACCCATGCTCTCTCCTGCTGTCCGTCCTCTTCCTGGATGAAGAGAGACTCAAATTCTGTGCTTGTTGAACTATTCCCATCGTTCTCCATATTGTTTGCTGCAAAATATAGTAATCAAATCATCAAAGAGTTAGTCGAATAATATCTTGAGTCATAAACACAGACAGACAATGATGTCTAATATTTTCTGTCGACTTCTTGAAATTCTATAATAATCTTTTTCATTTCCCCCCCCCCCCCCAAAGACTAGTATTGAGTTTGACCGTTGACCTGGCATACATTTAACTCAATAGATGAGCCATTGTTATGATGCCAATGCAGGGGTTAGGTTTCCGCTCCACAAGGGCCCTTTATGTAAGCTATTGAGATGATGTTAGCACATGGGGGTATGTGGAGCAGGGCCAAAGCAAGAATGCTACCCGTTGACAGCTGCCCTGGCCTGGAACAGCGGGACAGCTGGGATGTGGTCTCTGGCATACTCACACAAACCCACGCACGACACATTCTCATATGTGTTCATACAGTACATCTAAATAATCTATGGCATTCAAGTACTTTCACACTGGTAATTTTAACATGCCTGCACTAGCAATGGTAATGCAACAAGTATCAACATGCACGGTGGCCTTGCCTCTCATAATTCTACATCTCATAAACGAAACTACTCATAAAATACAATGCTTTGATGAGTTGCATTGTAATTTTAACATTATTGCAAAACTGATCATCACATGTCCCAAAGTTTTTATATTATCTCTTTGGGAAGCATCGCCCCATCCCTTTGGGCTTCTACCAGGACTTACTCAATTTATCCCACAGTTAATTGATCATGTTCGCCCAAAAGTATCATGGCACATAATTAGGTAATGCAGAAATAGCAAAGAGGACAACTGTTGGATTCCTACTCTGGTTAGTTTTGGGTGTTGCTGTCTCCATGCAAAATCTAAGTTTACCTAATTTTCATCAGAAATTATTATTTTTCGCCATGCTAACAAGGAAGATTTGGAGCTTATATAGGAGGTTGTTTTTTTTTAAGGTTTTTCTCTAACTTTAAGTGGCCTACCCCTTTTTATTTATTTTGGGTGAACATCAAACAAAGTGAACTTACCCTTTTTCCAGTTTCCCTCCTCTTCTGTCATTTGATGCCCAAAATAGGGGTAAATCATAGGCCAGTGTCTGAACCACAAAGACGGTCACAAAGAATCGACGAGTAGGAGAGAGGAGTGGGGTACACACAGAGCGAGCTTAGATGTCCTCTCACTCCCTCACTCTTAGCAGCCAGTGTGTAGCTAAGTGTGGCCATGGCTACACAGAATCTGTTTGGGTTTATTAATAAATACTGGGGGCAGAAGGAAAGAGGAGCCTGCCTGGTGTTGTATACCCAGGGGACGGGGGGCCTACCAAGTGGCCTGGAGGACCACCAAGCCACCTGGCCCGGGTCCTCGTAAACCATGTTGTCTCCTTTGTGTGAAGCCCTCGTATACGTGAGAATTACGGAGCAAAAACAAAGACACACAAGAAGATAGCCACTCCTTCCCATGGCCAAGTTGGGGACATTTTGTGTTTTTTTTAAGGAAACATGCCATCAATCATACTTCATGAAGTGGCCTATATGGCTCCTGTAGGGGTAGTCAGGGCTCGTTCATGTTCATGTTGAGGCTGATGAGCGCGGCTGTTGGATTGTGCCCGTGTCTCCTCATTATCAGGCCCTCTTTAAATAGAATCATAATGCCACCACTCTGGAGGATAGATTTTCCTCTTAAACTTCTGACCCCAACATAGCAGGTCACATGTGGTCTTCTCATGTGTGTGTGCGTGTGTGTGTGTGTGTGTCTGTGTGTATGTGTGGGATAGGATAGCTAATGGAGAAAAACACAGACATATTTGCATTGTAAGCGAGTGTGGTGAGCAGGTGAAAATGGTGCGTGAAATTGCAGAGCTGTAAACATGGCAATTGACAATCCCTGGCGACCTCCTGTTGTGTGGCAGTACAATCAGCTTCCACTAGATGGTGTCACATACTTACCCAAGGCCCTCAGACTCAGAGAGGAGAAACAAAATAAGTTGACAGTAGTACATCAGTACGGCACACCAGTCTTTGCCCAGACTTTCTGTCTGCTTCTCTGTCCAAACAGGGATTCAGATGACAAAACTAGTCATTACGCATAAACCGGTACAAATACATATCATCTTCCAGAATGGCACTGATGCAGAATCTGAAAATAGGACTGGCTCTATTTTAGCTTAACAGTCTGTGAACCGATTTTCTTTTTTGCTGTTTTATTTCTGCTGCTCTGTGGCCAATTAGATACACAGTGAACTTGTTTCTCTATGTGCCGCTCTCCTGGCCTCATAGTGTATTATGCGTGCTCTGTGTTGAATACATTTGTGAAGAAAGATAGAGGGAAGGCAATGGGAAGAAGGGGAATTACAAAGTTCAACCACAGCTCCTCCTACACTACATAAAACCCAACTTCACCCAATCTGAGGAATCTCTCATGTTTTGGGTTATAGTTCACACCCTCTATAAAAAAGTGAGCTCACTGATTCGGTCATTTTGATGTTTCCACAAAAGGCATTTTAGGGATTCTCTTTGTCCTGCGACAGAGGGAATTCTTTATTATATTATAATACTTTATTATATTAATATTATTAATTTGAGTCCACCCTTATCGCTTTCAGTGTGTTTGTTTCTGACCAAGCCAAGCCTTATAAGGGAGGCAATAATCGCATGTCAAGGGGTCTTCTGATTTAGCACCACTTTGACGTCCATGCTTTGAGGTGGTCTGGCCTTGTCCCAAGCACACCCGCACAAGGTTTTGTAGCGTTCCAGTATCCGAAGTGAGAGCAAACCTCAAGCCCAGATTCTTGGTTGGTTACATTTCAGAAACAGCTGTTTTACCTTTTATTAAAAAATAAACAGAGGATTGAAGGAATCCTGTGTTATATATACAGTTCTTATCCGTGAACATGTCAATCTGCTATAGACCTATAATTGTGGTCCTCTATTACTATTACTCAACTAGACTGGGTAGCTGCACTTGTAGGAGGTTAAGTGTTACATGAGTGTTATATTAAGTGTAGTTATAAAGTAAGGTGAGCATCATTTTCCCAGCAGATGGCGACCAACCGGTCACAGGCCCAACCTCTAGGCGACCACATCTGGTTTCAGAGCCTGATTGCCTGTATGTCCGTATCTCTCGTTGACTGTGGAATTGCTTGCGCCTGCACCGAAACCAATGTGCAACTGTCCTTCATTCATGTGTATTGTGTCGGTCACGGTTGTCCTACATCTGTCACGTTGTTAGTGGTACATCGCCGAATCACTCTGATTTAAGTGCATTTTAATGGAAGTGGAATCACCTTGTGTTTATGTTTCATGAGTGAGTGCCATTCCCTGGGTATTGTCTCCCTCAATCCTTCTTTTATTGTCAACCAACTGTATGTTTTGCACATGAGAGCTTTTAAGTGTCTTCGAAGGATTACCTAATACTGTATGATTACCTAATGACCCTCTCCCTCTTCATGGTGCTTCATTGTTTTGGTGATCCTCCCTGCTATGGTAGCTTTCTTAGCTACCGCTGAGAGGTCTCATAGACAAGAGCCTCTCGCTAGTGGTGGCGGAGTGGTGCGGTGTTAGCATTCTGGCGGAGATGAGAGTCTGAAGAGTTGACATAATTACTGATAACGCTCTATGGGAAACTGTAAGGTGTATTGTTGGCACCATGTTCAACAGGTCTGTTGAGCTAGTTATCTTAGGTCATTATTTAAAAGGATTCCAAGTGGAGCTGTCGTGTTTTGATGTGGTGCTACAATCTTCTGCACAACTGCTGTGTGTGTGTGTGTGTGTGTGTGTGTGTGTGTGTGTGTGTGTGTGTGTGTGTGTGTGTGTGTGTGTGTGTG
>JAOPUD010000107.1:9027087-9037134 GCA_027122715.1 Trisopterus minutus
TGTGTGTGTGTGTGTGTGTGTGTGTGTGTGTGTGTGTGTGTGTGTGTGTGTGTGTGTGTGTGTGTGTGTGAGTGCGTCCATGCATGTGTACGTGCGTAAGTGTGTGCTTGGGGAAGCTGTGACCCGGAGCAGGAGAGTACACGTAAAGTTGTGAGAGAGTGTGTTTGGTAGCTGCCGCTATGAAGAGACATCTGGGTATTCCTTGGGAGAACCATCAAGTACTTGCAAACAGTAGAGAGACACAGGACTGCCAATCCCTGTGGCCTATTCTCACTATACGTCCCTATCCATGCACTGCAACGATCGATCCACAGTGATGAGCTTGGAATCTGCAGCTGATTCCTCCATTGGTAAACACAGTGTCCGGTGAGTCATTGGGTGTGTGCATGTGTCTGTACTGCGTGTGCATGTGAGAATCCAGATTCCATCCTTTTAAGGAACTGACTTTCTAATAGCACTGAGATGGTAAATGGTTTTGTCCCAACACAAGCAAAACAATGTTCTCTTACCCTGCCTCCTACATCCCATTAGCTATTCAGAACTGATCCAACCATTATTCTTTGTATATATTTTATTTATTTATAATCCGTAACTATTTTTTATGTTAGTACCCTGTTCATCATCATAATATATTATCTTGGTCACATGTTTTCAATCCGAGGGCCAATCCCATCGTTTTACTAACAACATTTGACGGTCACGTTATCTGTCCTCTTGTCTCCAGTGACGTAAATGTGGCGTTATCAGATGGCACACAGCAACACCAAAAAACAGACCGGCAGTTATTTTTTAATTGGACTGAGGCGGCGAAAAGGCAGAGGGAACAAAAACACTGGGATGCAGGGGAAGAGGGCCACTTGGCGGGGGGGGGTCCAGCATAGAAGAGGGCGGCATTGGAAAAAGCAAATGTTTTGTTTTTTGTGCTGTTCTAAACGCAGCTGCAGCCACACCCACCCAGCAGTTCCTGCAGAAGAGGAATAACAAATGTTTTTTTGGGGGAAAGAAGCAGTTAAGCCCCATCGTGATAGGTTCACGGTTTCCCTTAAATGCCTCCCTCCCCCTCCGTTCCCCTCCAGAAGTACATAATAGAAACACACTACCCCGTACAAAGCCTCTATAGATCCAATTGTGCAACAGTTCTGCAAGTAATTCCAAGGATTCGAAAAACAAGTGGACTATTTCTTTTTGCTTTCCTCCTAAATGGGTTTTAATTTGGGTACATTCTCAGTTGTATGCAACATGTGATGTGATGGAGTGCAGTCCACTTGGGTTTTTGGTCCTTCGCCAGATTCGCTTTACCAGAACTTCAGAAGTATTTTTATTGTCCAAGGAAAAGAAAAATTGTCGGATAGAGAGCCTTAAACACTGATGTCCTTGCTTGTGTTTGTCCATTGATGTGGTTGTTTGTGATTTCAGGGACACTGAGCAGTGTAGCTGGTCATGAGCCACACACAACAATTGAATTGAATAGACCTCTGGCTCTCTCTTTTTGGCTGAATCAATCAATCAATTTCTTACTTACTATCTATCTTTCTCTTTCTCCTGTGTTTTTTAAAGTTGGTCTAATCTTCACTTCAAGGGTCAGCAAAATAGCTTTAGCACGATTAGCAGGAAAATCCCTAACTTGCCCCGACATGTTCCTCTGATTGGTTGAAATAGCGGTTCAGGGAGGTCGTGTGGGTCATCCAGCTGTCCTATCACAGGCAAGATTTATATAGCCAGGGGGAAATCCTCCTTTCCCCACATCTTGGTTTATATCCAGATAGCATCAGCTATATCAAAATCCTTCCCTAAACACAGATCCTTTCTTTATTCCATGTTTACTTTTCATTTACCTCACAGGGGTTTCTTGCCAAAGGACTGAAGTTGACAAAGATTTGTGCTTATGAAAGCACGTATTATCTGCATGACAAGAGGGAAGGTCAGGTAGAGGTTTCTTGTAAATTAAATAGCAAGGCAGAGTAAAAGAATGCACAGTGAAATTCTATTGTGTGTGTGTGTGTGTGTGTGTGTGTGTGTGTGTGTGTGTGTGTGTCACTGTACGTGTGTGTGTGTGTGTGTGTGTGTGTGCGTTTGCTTATGAGTATGTGAGTGTGAGTGTGCGTGCATGTGGGAATCCCATGTATCTGTGTGAACCAAATTCCTAGCAAATGGAGATGAAGGGTGTACCTGTCCCCATCAAATAATACACAAAGGTTTGCTGACATACAAAGGATGCTTCTAAAAGATGACGGCTTTTCCTTCATTGATAACATATCAATGAAACATTTACTTCTCCTACACTTGGGACCATAAAGGCACCCTAAAAGCACAACACAGCATGTCCTCCATCTGGCCAGCATCACCCCTCTCCTTTTCTCTAAAGGATTCTCCTGGTTCCAATTTCCTCTTCTCTTCAGGATGTTCAATGTGGAGCCGTCGCTGCATGGGGGTGTGATGTAAGGGGGGGGGGGGGGGGATACCATCCTATGTCCTTGCATTTCGGACATTTGCATGCTTTTGTGTCATCTCTTAATATTATGCTGAGGAATGGAGGTGGTGGTGATGATGATGATGATAATGAGGACATCAGAGGCCGTGTCCTCCTGCCCTGGATTTAATAGCATTTAATAGCTGAAACCTTCACTACTTTTTCTACACCTATATTCACTTTCTCTCCCTCTTTCATGTGTCCTCTCCTGGGCCTCCCTGAGCTTTCCATCCCTCTCTACTTCTCCCTCTCTTTTTCCTATCCCGCCCATCCCATCCCTCTCTCTCTCTTTCCATCCCTCTTTTTCTCTACGAGTTGGGAGCAGTTATTAATAGCCAGAATGTAATGTATCATGGAATGTAACTTTGGCCTCTAGAAGACTTATTTTGTTCTCGTAAACTGCTTCATACTGGACGAACATATGAATACACACACACACACACACACACACACACACACGCACACATACACACACACACGCACGCGTACACACACACACACACACACACACACACACACACACACAAAAACAAACACTGAAAATCAAAGTAAGAGGCAAGTGTATCATATCCAATGTTGATGTGAAGATGTATGTTTTTTTAGTTTTTATTATAGATTATCTTAAGCGTTCACTCAGACAAATAGTTGATAGATTTAGATGTTTGGAGATGGTGATAAAGAAGAGAACATTTCTTTATAGAAAGAGACAGAGAGAGACAGAGCGAGCAAGAGCGAGAAGCAGTCATTGGTGCATAAAGAATGTGTTCATCTGGGGACAAAAGCAGGGCGGGAGTGATAAAGCTGGTTCGGGAGCAGGGGGGCTTATCCCTCCGCCAGTTTGGATTTCCTGGCCGTTACCTCATTCCTTTCAGTCATATGTGAGACACAGAAACATAAGTACACACTTGAAAACCATGGGCACACAAACACATTAACACACACACACACACACACACACATTCACACACGCATCCAAAACATCTCTTACAACAGCTCGTCAGCTGTAATAGGTGTGTGCCATTTGGAATAGGTTTTTACAACCTTAGTGAACTGCAGCAGGAGCCGGCTGGCGTGTAGCGGTGTCAAAACACCGGCTGACCCCATGACCTCGTTTTGTGGAGAGAGGGTGGAGGATGACGTAGGGCTGAACATTACGGACTGATGGAAAAATTAGGATTGTTTGTTTTGATAGATAGGCAGAGGGCATTAGAATCGGGAAAGTGTCCGATTCCGATTTCAAATTCTGGATTTGACAACATATCTGGCAGGTACCTGCTGAGGAATACTCCAGGAGCTTTGGCTGGTATCCATGGTGACCATGGCCAGACTAGAATGGAATGCTAGGAGGGGCTGTCAGGTGAGTGCTTGGCGTCATCACAGAGTAATCACAGGTGTCCTTCAGAGTTTACAATGCCATCGCCTACACAAAGGATACACACTATGGTTATGGCTGGAAGAGGTTTGCCTAGTTACATATATGTGTGTGTGCGTGTGTGTGTGTATGTGTGTGTGTGTCTGTGTATTTGTGTGTGTGGAGGTTATTTTATTCTTGATGATTTGGTAACAATGGGAAGGTTAAATTGAGATTAACTAGAGATTTAAGTTGAAACATTCCGGAGAGGTCCTAGTGTTCTGGTATTCAAATTGTTTTGCGCAATTTATGGCACGTACACATACACATACAACATGGCTTTAGGCACCCACGCCTACAAACACACACACACACACACACACACACACACACACACACATACACACACAGGCACACACACACACACATACACACACAGGCACACACACACACACGCACACACACAAAACCCCCCTTGACAGACTCTCTCATTCCCTTCTCATTCCCTCACAGTGGCCGTTCTCCATCACATCGTCATGGAAACCCTAAAACATTTCAATCTGTTTGGCTGTAGAGAACTAAACTATGACTCATTTCATCCTCTCCCTGGATGCACACACACACTACACACACACACACACACACACACACACACACACACACACACACACACACGCAGAAACCCAACAGACTCTGTCATACAGTTCTGAGGAAAGTCCTGAGAAATCGTTAAACTGTAACCAAAGAAAACATCTTGTGCCTAGTATTACAGTTGTCTCATTTGTATGGATTATGTATTGGCATGTTGTTGTAATATAAATATTATTATTATTATTATTATTATTATTATTAATCATTTTTTTCACTAGTAAATTATGTTCTCTGTAGTCCAGCAGCTGCGATATTCGAACGTTCCCAAATATACATAAATTATTGTATTGTCGTATTTCTTGTAGAATGCATTGTTACAGTACAGTAGCAGTATTTGTTTTTGTTCCAACCCATATTTTGAAGGGGAAGTAGACTAGTTAAGGTTAATTTGTTTACTTCCTGGCGTTTCCCCATAAAGGGAAGTGTCGGTCATTGGTGCCGTAAACACAGTTATTCAAATAATCCCAAAAGACAGGTAGCTAGCTAGACTTCTTCAGCCAGCCATTGACCACTCCACTTTTCTGAAGCTGGAAGCCGACCATACTGGTCTTTATCTAACCTTTTTAACAGAGGTCATAGGCACACTGGCAGTTTTTCATCTAGTGTGTGTTTAACGTTGGAACATTGACCTCAGTCAGGTGGGACTTGAGGTTGTTGCCTTGCCAACAGTGTGAGAAAGACACAATGGCCCTCCCAGCTTGTGGAGACAGAAGTGAAAAGCTATTTTAAATGCTGCACAAGGCAATCCTGTCAAAAATATACAACTGTGATATGCAAAGTGATTCTTCCAATTATAAAGGGAAACCAGGAGTGCCTGCTAGCCAGAATCAATTTGAATTGTATTGAGGAGCTGTGGTTGTGCAGGTGTGCCCCATATCCTCTCCCCAAGGACCCCCACCCCTCCCTCTCTTCATGTCTGACTCCTAACCCAACCTCCTCCTCCTTCCCCCCATCCTTTTTCCTCTCCTGCCCTAACCCCTGAGAGTCCACTCCATATCCAAACCAGATGAGCCGGTCCCAAGATAGACACCCACACACTCACGCACGCACGCACACACACACACACACACACACACACACACACACACACACACACACACACACACACACACAGCCACACACTTGGGTAATCACACCAAAACTCTCCAATTAAACCCTGTGTGCACATACGCATACGCACACACTATGCTATGACGTGAGCTCCTCCTGTTCACCTCCATAGTGAAACGTAAAACACAAGAGCTTGTTCTAAAATGAGTCCCGTGGAATGGGCCTTGTCTCCCAGAGCAATGCTGGGCAAGCCCTCCAGGTTATGGGGCCACATGTGACCAGCCTTACCTGTCTGAATCTCAGTGTGTGCGTGTGTGTGGTTGTCTGTGTGTGTGTGTCTGTGAGTGTGTGTGTGTGTGGTTGTGTGTGTGTGTGTGAGTGTGTGTGCGTGTGCGTGTGCATGCGTGCGTGTGCTGTCAGGTTGGACCAGGTTTCGGGTTACCGCTTGGCTGCAGGGGCCACTCCTTTAGCTCCGCAGAATCAGAAGGCTGCACGTCCTCACCTTTAGCTTTCCTTGCATTCTGCGGTTTGGACACTGCTCGGAGGTGTGCCTTGCTGTACGCACACCATGCACTCTTTCACGCTTAACAATTTGGGGTTGTTTGTTTGTTTGATCTCTTCAGTGCAGTGAGGTGCTCTGTATGCTCTGCGTGGTGGGTGTTTGCTACCGGTCTACTGCTGAGATGAATCCAGACCCTGGGGTAGCCCCCCTCAGGGAGGCTGGGTCTCACACACCTGATCCCCGAAAGGGAGGATAAGATTAAAGACAGAAGGAAGGCGAGAGAGAAAGACCCATAACTGCAGGTATACTTTGTTCCTAATATACCTGATCTAAGGTTTGGTTTTCTGTGTTTGTTATGTTAGGTTAGCTTGTTGTTTGTTTGTTTGTGTTTGATAAATAAATAATTGTGTAGGCTAACGCTAACCGCTCAGGTGTTTTCGAGGCTTCTCACTGAGCAAGGCTAGCTAGCGAGCTAACTTAACTCCTGGGTCAGCTCTGTGGGAGAGGAGAGAGAGAGAGAGAGAGACAGAGAGAGAGAAAGGGAGGAGAGGCTGGCTGGCCCACAGAGGGAGGGACTGAGTGTTCACAGATGCATGGAGCCCCGTTCACACCGCTGATCGCACACAGACACAGACCCACGGACACACACACACACACTCACACACACACACACCCAGACATACAGACATACAGACATGCTCACAGCAGCCTGCGCTCAGACACTGGGAGAGAAGGGAGAAGAGCGCAGAAGAGGACAAAGCAAACACTCTTGAGTAAGTTGTAGAGCGTTTAATAATGAGGACTTTGAGGACTTTGGGTATTGAGTGGATGCATGTGTGTGTGTTTGTGGCGGTCCGTTGTTAAACTTAGTTGAGGGCATACACATGTCTGTGCTCCACATGTGGATACTAACGCATGTTATGATTTTTTTATTGCCATTACCTTGCCGTTATTTAAACTTCTACTGTATTTAAATATTTGATTCATTCACATTTTTTCGTACTCAACCTCAAGCTTTCCAACCACACTCACACACACACACACATGTTTCTGCTTATGTCAACCATGTGTAATGTACACACCCGCGCACACAGTTATTTGCACGTTCACACACAGTGAGTGATTTTCCTCTTTCCTCTGCAGGGTATGGGCTCTACACACAACCATGCACACACACACACACACAAACACACACACACACACATGCACACATGCACACACACACACAAATCACAATGAGAAGAAAAGGGAGGATCAGTCCTTCAATGCTAAATCTTTTTGGAAGACTTTGTGGGAATGTGGGTCTTGATACACTGCATGTAATGGCGGGCTCCGCGCTGCCGGACAGTTTGGTGATTTTCATCTGTGTTCAAGAGTCTTTTACTTCATTTTTTCATACTAATCCTCAATAAATTCAGGCTTTGCTCATTAATCCTTTCATTCTAATTTGTCTCCTCTTAATTGCTCCACTGTATATATCTCCCTCACTCTCTGTGCCTCTTTTCTACGATTTATCTCTGCTTCACACTCACTTGCCCTCAAGTGAGTGTGTTGTTTTGTTTTACACGTCTTAGTATGTCTTCTATGATTTTCAACAGCGTAATCCATGCCATTTTGTCACTGTTACTAAATGAATAGCATAATTCTGAAAAAAATGGTGTCTGCAATTTTTTGTCAATTCTACTCCTTTCCGAACCCAATCCCTGTTCTTTTCGTGCTGTTTAAGTGCCTTTCACAACAAAGTGACACCAACACCGCTCCCACCCCAGAGAGGGTTATCCTTCTCGGACACTTATAGCTTAAAGCCATGGTGTACGCCGCATTTTATAAACAACATCCCTCATTGTATTGCTCATGACTCAACGACGTGTTGCTTCAAAATAGGGATCACAAAGTTTACATGGGTTGATACCACGGTGATTACATCTCCCCCCTCCCTCAGTGAACTTTCGTAATGTTTGAGTTCCAGATAATTCCTATAGGTTTGCTTCCCTCTCCCTATATCTCTCTCTCTCTCTCTCTATCTATCTCACACTGCCCCTCTAATTGTAACATCTCTTATGCCCACTAGCCACTGTGTCTCTGATCTTATGGTTGTTCTTCTCTGTCCCAGCTGGTGACCGTACTTGGACAGTAGGGGGTTGTGACCCTGTGGCGACACGGGGTTCAAGAACGCCCCCCCAGCCCCTTCACAATCGACCCTCATCATCCACATAAGGATCGGATCCCAGGACCTGTACATATATATATATACATATATCTATATACGATGCCGCGGAGAAGTTCCACGGGCGAGCTGGTCCCTAAGGACATCTCTGAGATCCTAGCCCGGGAGGCCAAGGCCCACCGTGGGCAGCGGAAGCAGGCCGGCTCCCTGGGGCAGGCCTTCTGCTGGCTGAAGGGCAGCCGCAAGAAGAAGAACGGCCACGGCAACGGGGTGAATGGAGGGGGTACGACGGCGGCGGCGGCGGCGGCGGCGGACGCTAAGGAGGAGGGTCAGAACCACGCACCGGGCAAAGGTGAGTGGAGCGGTCACATCGCACCTCGTCACGCCTCGAGTCGTTTTATCACGATCACTGCCAGCGATGGGGACAGTCCGGGACAGTCCTGTCAGCTCTCACGGACTGGGAGGACTGTAATCCCCGCTGTCGTTCAGAGAGAACGGAACAAACCGCATGGTGGGATCAATGCGTGGCATCAATGTGTGTGTGAAGGTAATTAGCTTCGGTTCGGATTGGCTCTTTTCTATTATTAATTAATTGGTCAGGGCATGGAGGGGACGATGTGGTAACCTCGCCCCATCAGTGTGGATCTCTCTCTAATTCTCTCGCTCTCTCTCGTCACGCTGACGTGGTCAAGGGAGAATGTACTTGTTGTTCTTCATGAGTATAAAGGGAGTCAAAAGGTTAACGTGGACTTAACCAGTCACCTGGGCCGTGTTTACATTCCTCTGCTTGGCTTTTTGTCCATACCTTGTTTAGAAATGATAAGACAGACGGGCTGTTCACAGGGCAATTTATAGATTCAAAGCCGTTCTGCTATCAGGGTGTCCTTATGACTCACATTTAGATCTTGATAAAAGTAAGCTACAGGACAAAACACACACACGCACACACACACACACACACAAACACACACAAACACACACACACACACACACTCACACACACACACACACACACAAACACACACAAACACAAAAATATCTAATCCCCTGTTCTGTTTTTGATGCAGTTTCTTTTGGGATTATAAACAATCCCAATGTCCTGTTTTGCTTCATCTCCTTAATGATGTTTTCTTTGTACAGTTTATCTGCTAATGTGTGCGTTTATGTCTGTGAGTGTGTGTGACATTGTGCCACATTTATAATTTTTAGAAACCATCAGTTCACTTTCTCATGCCCTTTTCCATGCAATTTTCTGCCACGCAGTATTTTTTTTATTTTTTGTACGTAGTCGGCTTCCTAAAAAAGATTTCCACAGTCCCATGTTATGGCCAACTGGTTGTGGGAGGTCTATGGAGAACCATGAATAATTGTTAACAGGCCTTGACAGCAACACTATAGATTACCTAGTATAGTTCTAGGCTTAGTAAGACCCAAATATTGGAGGAGACCACGCCCAACAGTTTCCTCAAACAGTAACATTTTTATTTCCCATTTTTATAATCAATGAAGTAATCCTTACAGCTGTGCAATGTTGACAAGTTACATAAGGTGACCTCTGGTAAACTTTGACCTTTTGGATGCCAGCTGAAAGGTGGGATTCCCAGCTGCGCCAGCTTTGATTCAGACAAAAGCAGTCGTTTCTTCAGTGAGACAGATTCATCATCAATTACCCAACATTACCTGCTCTCTGTTTGACTCTGCTTTGTGAGTTGATAATAAAACAACATCATATAGAAAATGAATGGGAGAGGGAGGTAAAGAGAGTGAGAGAGAGAGAGATAGAGAGAGGTAGAGAGAGAGAGAGAGAGAGAGAGAGAGAGAGAGAGAGAGAGAGAGAGAGAGAGAGAGAGAGAGAG
>JAOPUD010000107.1:9061985-9075360 GCA_027122715.1 Trisopterus minutus
GGTTTGGGTGGGGGGGGGGGGGGGGGGGGCGGACGTCGGCCCGGCACGCTGGCCGTCGGAAGGGATTGGAAGTGTGCGCTGTGTCAAACGTTTACAGTACAGCATACACTGATGACTATGTCATCAGTGTAGTCATCAGTGTATACTGTTCAAGGTTCCATTTACCAAACAGGACCACGCCAAACTCTGTGAAGCATGATGTAAAACATGGAAACTGTTCTATTAAGATGTGGAACAAGGATGTGGGTTGGTAGAAGAGAGAGAGAGAGAGAGAGACGGAGACAGATCAGTGCTCGACTCCACTACTTAACACTAAGTACCAAAAAAACATTACGCAACACAACTTGGGTCTTGTCCTCCACGTATACAAAACGTAACCTGAGTAACAGGTCCTTTTCTTCTCCTCCTGCCCACTCCACAGCCGGCCCCAGGAGGCATGAGGAGCAGAAGGGGCTGTCGGTCCACTACCGGGCCTCCCAGCACTACCCGGAGAACGTGTTCATCGAGGGGAACCGCTCCCGCTACCTGGAGGACCTGCACACCGAGGCCCAGGAGGGCCTCAAGATCCTGCAGCAGGAAGGTCCGCCGGAACCGCCAGCACCCACCAGTCTGCACGGAGCCATCACACGTAGAGCTAGGATAGGTCCATACACTATAGGAGGCAATCTCACTCACTCACTCATCACTCACTCACTCACTCCCTTTCACACACACACACGCACACACACGCACACACAAACACACACACACACAGTAGGAATAGAAGCCTGCAGTGTGAGAAAGAAGGAAAATAGGTCCGCCAGAACCCAGAGTTAATCATGCATGAACAACATACACTGCACACATGTAATCGTATAAATAAACATGGACTTTGCCTGTGTTTTTAGTTGTAATACATGTTGTATAATATACTAAATGCATTATTGATGAGCCCAGAGGGTGAGCTCAGGAAGTTCCCTGACGTGTGTCCTACTTTCTGCGGTTCCCACAGAACATCACATCGATGGAAGCTTCCCCGATGATCAAAGTGTTTCCGTAAGCATTGTTTGGATATTAAAGGAAGCCATCAAACTGCACTCACCCAGCCCTCCAGCGTATCCCAACCTCTGACACTAAACAGCATGTTTATCTCCTTGTGTTTGCCCCTTTCCCCCCCTTCCCCCCCCCCCAGTCCTCCAACACTCTCCGACCCGAGCAGGACCTCTACTCCCTGGACAGCGGCTGTTCCCCGGAGCACGGAGGAATCATCGGCGGGAATTCAGTCACCACGCTAAGCACGACTTCAGCCACATCCACCAGACCTGTGCTCACCAGACAAGGTGTGTGCATGTGTGTGCGTGTGCGTGCATGCGTGTGTGTGTGTGTGTGTGTGTGTGCGTGTGTGCGTGTGTGTGTGCGTGTGTGCGTGCGTACGTGTGTGTGTGTGTGTGTGTGTGTGTGTGTGTGTGTGTGTGTGTGTGTGTGTGGTAACAGCAGTAGATCTGCCCCTATCTGTGAAAGTTCAGAGATTGGACCCAAATGACAGACTCGAAAGAACAGACTTTAACAGACAAGACAAACTAACAGAGGGCAAACTAAATGACAGACGAATCTGCAGCAGAGCACTAATGGGACAGGAGAAGCACCTGGGGTAATTAGAGAGAAACAGAAACACCTGGTAGGGGAAAGGACTAGCAGCTGTCTGCGGTTGGGCTTAGGGGGTGAGCAGGGGCAAACTGTCACTCACAATAGATTCATTCCCCAAAAAAAAGAGAGTTCAGTCCAAAACAATTGTAATCTGTCCTCTTGTTCTTTTTTCTTGTTTTCTTTTTATAGTGGTTTCCTAAAAAATAAGTTACTATTTCATTCTAAACATGAACATTAACTATGTCCTCCGTGTATGCTTCCCGTGCCAGCTTCCACCTTCAAACCCCTGAACAGCACAGAGACACTAAAGAAACCAGACAAGAGCAGGAAGAAGAGCAGAAGGACAACCATCATGGGTATACCCCAGCAGGTCCAGAGGGAGATCGGTGCGTACCCAACCTTAATGAACCTTTAGAGACATCCAACGGAAAGCAACAACATACATAGTGCAATGCTCCTCTGCTCCCACTTATCATCGTCCCCCAATCCCCCCCCCCCTTCAGCACAACAGAGGAGCTCTACGTTCCAGCCCATCGTGCCTCCCCACCTCACCAACGGGGACAAGCAGGGCAATGACGGCATATCAGGAGTCCTTGTCATCCCCACTATCAATGGAGAGACTCCAGTAGCCAATCAGGAGGGAGCAAGGGTGAACCTATCTGATCTCGAGGTGAGGTTTGCCAAATAATGACTTTATTCACCCTAGCTATTGTCCAATGTCTACATCGCCAATCGGAATGGTTAATGATTGAGCTCACACTATTGACATTACACATTTGTCGTTAAACTAACAAATGGTCCTACCTATGACTCTACCCCATTTTTGGTAAGCAGGTGTCCAGAGAGGACCAGCTGCTGAGGAAGCACCTCCAGGCAGTGTACCAGGAGGAGCAGCTCTCAAACACCCAGGACCCTGGCTACCATTTCATGACAACCATCAGCCAGAGACCCAAGTCGCTCGCTGTGCCTGGCATTACCACTTCCTGCTCGGCGTTCAGCTTCCTCCAAGAACCCCAGGTGACGCAGCAAAGTTGGCGGATTTGATTTCAATGGGATTTGAGCTCTCCGCCCTTTGCAATACGACTTAAAATATTCTGCATTCCGTTGTCATTATCGGTTATTGATACTACAATATAAATGTGTACCGTTTAGCACATTTTTTGCAGTGAAAACACTGACTAACCTATGAGAATAGTTTTTCCTGTGATATTCCTAATGTCCTTCCCATGTCATTCTAGGGTCCGGTGATGTCCATTTCCCCCCAAGCCACCTACTTGTCCAAGATCATCCCCAACGCTGTCCTGCCAGCCGCCGTTGAGGTCATCCAAATCAACCGCTGTGGCGGGCGACCCCTCGGCGGCCTGGGCCTCCACGGAGGAAGTGTTCGAGCAGTGAGCAAGAGCAGTCTCACGTCCGCGGACTCATCGGTGAGCCCTGCCTCTTCACGAAGGTCCGACGGCGACGGCTCCAACGCCGACAACTCCCAGACGTCCTCGACCGTGTTGGAGTTAAAGTGCAGCCGGTCTCGGTCGTCTTCGGAGATGACGACGACGACGACGATCGACACACACTCCACGAAGCAGAGTGCAGAGGTTGTGAACCCACAGACGACGGTCAGGCTCGCGGTGCAGGGCAGCCCGTCGTCAGAGCCGAACGGAGGCCAGGACC
This sequence comes from Trisopterus minutus, assembly GCA_027122715.1. Lineage (NCBI taxonomy): Eukaryota > Metazoa > Chordata > Actinopteri > Gadiformes > Gadidae > Trisopterus > Trisopterus minutus. The sequence continues at coordinate 9,065,280 of JAOPUD010000107.1, forward strand.
ACGTGAGCATGTGCAGCTCAATGAGCTGGATGAGCAGCCCCAGCGACTGTGAAGCTTCGGGGTCAGTGTCCGGTGGGGAAGACATGAGGACCAGTCATTCCTTCACTCGTAATCTGTCTGTGGTGAAGACCAAGCTGCCACCGGCCCCCCCGCAGAGAACCAACTCTCTGCATGGTAATAAGATGAGGAAGAACTCAAATCACCCTCTGGCTATCAAAGATCTCACCGACTCTGTGACTGCGAGTGCTGAAAATGTGCCATCACAGACCGAGGTTCAGCGCGTCATTTCTGAAAGCACTAAGGACGAGCCTCAGTCCATCTTGGTCGCTGTTCCCAGTTCTAGGAATGAAGTCAAATCATCAGAATCCTCTGGTGCTTTAAACCCTTTTCCGGACTCAAACAGTGGGGTTGGAGAACCGTCGAACCCCCCATCAGCATCCTCTTCCTCCCTACAGAAGACTCGCTCAGAGGGGAGCAACTCTGAAAGGACCATGTCCCCCTCCAGTGGCTACTCCAGTAGGAGTGGCACCCCAACACTCTCCCCAAAAGGGCTCTCGCCGACATCACCCGACAAGCAGAAGAAGAGACCGGTCAAGCCAGAACGATCTGGATCTCGGGCCTCATCCTCGCCAGCCTCTCCCTCATCCTCCCTCACCTCTCTCTCATCTACTTCCTCTGATCCCACCAATCAAGAGGTCTCGGTCAACATCCCCAGTACAGCTCAGCAGGAGTCACCACCTTCGACCGAGAAGTTCACGCAAATTAGTTTTTCTCCTGCGTTTGCCGACCGAGAGGTGTTCAACATCCCCCCGCCTCCCAAGGTCAAAGCTCCGTGTGCACCACCCCCTGACGTGTGGGCTCACAACAAACGCAGCGTGGAGCTCCTGCTTGGTCCGCCCTCGTACAGCAGTAGACCGGTGTCCACAAAGACATGCTCCTCACAGACGACGGAGACGCAGGCTGAAGCCAACCAAGGGGCAATCACTGTGGATGTCATGCAAGCGTCAGAAAGCCACGAAGCAGTCCCCCATGAGAAGTCGCTGTTGGAGGACATTTTGGAGACTGTGACCAAGGTGCTTGACAGCAAAGCAGAACGCTGTTTAGCCCCAGATGAAGTAGATCCAACCACAGATGTCCAATGGGAGGAACAGAGTAGCAGCCCATCAACAAAGGACACGGAAAGGCAGGAGAAGACACTGAAGAAGCAGCCGCCTCCTGTCATGAAGAAAACCACAGCAGGAACAATCAGGGATGAATTGTTATCAAGAAGGAAGCCGATAGAAGAACCACTGCAGCTGCAGACAGAGTGTAATGATGTGAGAGACAATGTTGTTCCCAGGCAGGATCCAACACCTGTACCACAGCCAGAACTTCAAGTTAGTCACAGTGAGGAAGAAACGCTCGCACCCACGCAGACACCGACCATATCAACCGCCAACGCTACTAAGAAAGTGGACAAGGGCTCGCCTCCTCCTTCCCCACCCCCTGCCTACCACCCCACACCTCCTCCCTCAAGAAAGACACCTCCCTCGCCAATATCCATCCCATCCTCTCTGGTGTTAGAAGGGGTGCAGGAGGAGGCCCCCGCTGTCGAGACCTGCTGGCCTCCGCCTCCTCCACCTCCTGTAGAAGGGGACATGGTCTTTGAAGGAGGGGATGAAGTGGACTTCCCTCCACCTCCTCCGTTGGTGACGGAAACTCTGCCAGATGTGATCCACGGATGCATCGTGGCCGCAAAGGGCCCAGAGCAACCAGGTGCAGCTTTAGAAGAGGCTCAACCGACGACAGAAAGTTCCTGCAGTGGGGAAGGGCAAAATGACGAAGAAGAAGTTATGTCCGTCAAGGTGCCTGCAGAGGAAGAAAGGAGAGCGCTAGAGGGGGCTGTTACATGTCGTGACATTAAATGCACTGACTTGGACACCCCTTACAAACTGTTACAGGACGTTTTGCCTCTGCCAGAGGTTGTGCCACCTCAACCAGAGGAGGCTACCCCCACTCTACCACTGATAACAACTTCAGAGATACAACTGTCAAACCCTAATCTAGTGCCCTTGAGCAGTGTTTCCCCCACACTTTTAACTGCTCCAAAGGAGGCTCCTATCAGTGCCCCGTTTTCACCTCCAGTGATTAGCCCACAAGCCCCTTCTCCACCAGCTGAAAACAAATATCCCGGTGTCAATTTCAGAAGGCAGCCGAGTCAAGCAAACAGAGACACAAGGAGCAAAGAAATCCTTTCACGCCACAAAAGCGTACCCATTCCCAAAGAGGACGCTAACATCCCACTTGTCACGCCTTCCCTGCTTCAGATGGTTCGCCTCAGAACGGTCAGCATGGTTGAAGATGAAATGAGTGCCAGCCAAACGGAAGATCACAACATGCCCTCAAACGAGGGGCTGAAGTCGGCCCAGGACAATGGTCCGGTCCCGAGCTCCGGGCAACAAACCACTCCCCAAAAGCCTGTTCGCAAGTCGTTGTCTTACAAATCAGCTCACACAGCGAAAGCGTCTGCGGTCACTCTTCACTCCCCTTCGATGCGGCTACAGGAGGCCATCCGCATGAAGACCGCGGCGATGTCTTCCAGGGACTGCCTGCCCTCCAGACTCGGTTCCAGATTGCCGATGAGTAGCGGCTTCGGTGAATCTGGGACCTTTGACCCGCTCAGGTCCTCGGCCTCCACCGCCAGCTTCATCTTCTCCAAGAGCACAAAAAAGGTTGTGATCGGGACGGCCTCATCCGCCGAGGCCCAAGCTGGCCTGAAGCAGAGCCTGGCGGCCGAGCTGATGCAGGTCACGGACCGAAACAAAGACACCGCTGTACACAACGGGGAGGCGAAGTGGGACAAAGTCCCACCGCCGGTGGCCAAGAAACCAGCCCATGCAAGCCCCGCTCATTCAAACCATGGAGATTTGAGAACGGAGGTGAACACGGGAGAAAATGGAGGAGCGGCAACCGCACCACCGGCAGAACACGGAACAGCTTCAACGGGAACGACAAGTAAGCAATTGACTTATCAGTGAATTGCACCTCAGTCGCATGCCCCTTTTTGGATACGAAGAGTACAGAAGCATAGTAATGGCAATATTGCCAAAAATGTGTTTATCCTTGGTTTTCTACTTCTACTTTCTAATGTGGAAGAGTGTGCCTCAGGCCTCATGGTCACATCACATCCAACTTTATTAGTCTCTGGGACTACATGTGGCTGTCAGTATAACTGCATTCCAGTGTCCCTGTCCTAATTTGCATCTTATTTGTGTCCCCCTAGCTACCACTGTGACGTCGGACACAATAGAAACACTTTTTTGAGAAAGTGACATCCTGTTAGAAATCAAAGACTAAACAAGATGGCGGTCGGAGAAAGCAAGAACTACAAGTGGAAGAGAAACGAGAAACGGCAGACAAAATGTCAGCCTTCAAGATTGTGACATTTAGCTCAGCTATCTGAGGTTTTGTGTGTGGAAAGTCTTTTTAAAAGCCTTAGCCTGAAATGGCCCTTGTTTATATTTATGCAAAAAATGTCTTGGCCCAAGTTTCTTATCATAGCTTTATTGTGAAATATTTTTATAAAATAGATTCTCTCTTGTATTAAGGCCCCTCAGGATGAAATGGTGAGTTGATGCTGGACTGTACATACTTGATTTGACAAAACAGCGCCTCCCTGAGGATTAACTAGGTAGTGGACACTGCAGTTCAGAGAACAGAAAAGGTGTGTGAAATGTACAGATGATTGATTTGTGCATAACAGTGTTATGCACAAAGGAAAGTGAATAACAAAGGCAAATATCACTCAAAAGCCTTAATCATTCCCAATTAAGGTTTAATCTTTTGTTTTACTTTGCCATTTGTTATTGTTTAGACTAATTAAGTTACAATCACCCAAGCTTTCAAGTGCAATGTACGTTTGTCTTGAAAACCTCAAAATTAACACATAAGTAATGTTTAATTTCAATACAAAAAGTCACTTAGATAGTGTTGACAGACCAAATCAGTGGAACATATTTCTATTTTATTTACAACCCATCTGCCAATCTGCTTAAATTTGTTACGGATCACCTACACAATCAAAAATGTTTTTTCAAGACGTTATTTATTAAGTTATATGTCCTAGGTCACATATTTTACACTTTATTTCCCCAGTCATAACATTTATTTTCAACACCAGTCTTTGGCCATGTTAAATAATGAATTGGTCTTTAATGATTGAAACACTGGACTCGATTTAATATTTACTAAAGTTAGTTATTGGCCCAAGTCTGTATGATGTACAATATAGCCCATAACTTTATTTGCACAAGAATCCCCTTTATGAGGTTTCCAACCAAGACAAAGACCATATTCATATGGAGTCACAAATTGAATATTCAAAAGAATAATGTACAGTTACTACTTCTATAAACTTTATTACAAATATGTCTCCATTTGCTTTTCATGACTGTTTGAGAAACTGCTCCTTTCTTTGTTTTGTCAGGTGTGTTATCTAGAACAGCAGAGAGGAGACCTTGAGGATTGGTTACAGTTTCTTTAATATGCAGGATGACATTACAAACGCCCCACGTGGTACCGGACGTGTTCAGCATTCACATCTCACATCAACCAATGAAACCATGGGCAGTGGCAATTACACAATGACCATTTAATAATGACGCTTCATACCTGTAAGAATATGTGACTTTGAATCCCATTATTCACATCCCGCCCCAATATCAGCTTCCAGGAAACTCTTGGTCTTTGGCCGATGCAATGCCGTTACAATGTGTGCTTGATGGGATATGACCTCATTTTCACATGGCATGACAAAAAGCACAGGTTGTCATGTCTGACCGTGTCCATGTTTACTTGCAACAGTGAGCATCTAGGAGATGTTTGCTCCTTTCAACGTCTTGCACGTTACCGCTCCTAGTTTGGTCATCAGTTGCTGGTCTTTCCACTGGGCCACACACTCCCCTGAGAGCTTCAGGTCGACCTAGTGCAGGACAAACACGTCAGTAGACCCTTGCATTTATTTTAACCAGAATTAAAAATCAAACCCATTCCATTGTATTATGCTAACTGTACATGCTCTATAATAATCAGAGCCCATTATTAATAAGAAGAAATACAAGACCGAAAGGTCCATGGCTCCATACCTGCAGTTTCTCCCAGACCTTCTTCTTGGGGTTGAGTTTGTCGTCTGGCTTGCCCGTCTCATGTCCTTCCACAAAGACCCGGTCCCCCGGGGACGACCCCTCTGGGGGGTCAAGGGGCTCCACCCTCCTGGGATCTCCTTCGCTGAACAATTTGAAACATACCAGCCACGTTAATATTGTTAGAGCCAATGTATGGTCTGCATCAGTTGAGCGGCACGGCCAGCATTCGTTTTCTGGTGTTGAGTGACGGAAAGCCACCATTTAAAATACAAAAACCTCAACATCCCTAATTAGTAAGGGGCCAAAATGGGTATGTGTGTGTCGTGATGTTAATTATAGACACTGGCACGCCCAAGACCCATAATCAACTTAATGAGCTAAACCAGTTTCCACTGACAATCGCCATACCTATTTGCAAATGCTTTTTAGTCTGGAACCTGGTCATTTTCTTAAAAACTTTTTTCATAAGGTCGTTATCAACGGCCGCAGACCAAAACGCAATAATAAAAAACATGCAACCAAGCAGAGCAACGAAATGTGTGGCAGAACAGCAAATCAAACTAGTGTTATCCCATCAAACCCACCCCGTGTTAGATAAGTGTTGTGGTTGACCCGGGCGAGGTCTGCTAGAAATATGAACCGAAACGGGGCCCTGAAGCATACGCCCTAGAAAATAAAACATGAGCTTGGACATCTGTCTGGCTCCAAGGCTGGTTTCCACCCCTACCATTACACCGCTGTGATACAGGCCTGTCCACACCCATGCATCACCTCTAATATATAAAGTAGAAGGAGGCGTTGCCTTTTGAACAGAACACATACACACACACACACACACTCACATGGTGGCACACAGCACCATGGCCTGGGACTCGATCCCACGCATCTTCTGGGGCTTCATGTTGCATAGCAACAGCACCGATCTGTCCTGCATCTCCTCCAGGGAGACGAAGGCCACCAGGCCGCTGACCACCGTCCGGGGCTCCGCCTCCCCCACGTCGATCTTCTCCAGGTACAGCGAGTCAGCGTCCGGGTGCTGAAGGAGGAAGGGGGGGGGGGGGGAGGAGGTACGGTCAATAACCGAACAGAACAATTACCGTTAAGAGTTCATCCTACCCATCGACGGTCGGCCACTGATGGGCCAGGTACTTTTGACGTGCTTCAAGTAGTTAATTTAGCATTTAGTGTAGCAAATGAACATATGTTCTTTAATTCCTAGTTAAGGGGTGCCTATGCACAGGTAACTAGTACACCAAGTAGACATAGTCGTCTGTCGTGACCCGTTCAGCATGAGTCTTGCAGCACCAACATACAACAGGCCTTGGCAAAGCCTTGTTTCACAACGCAACAAATGTGTCCATAAATAGTGAATAGTTGGCCAAGTACCATTTTTTTCTACTTGCCAAGTACATTTGGGATACACACATACTGTTCCCTTGAAATGTTACTCTAACAGAACAACTCAGATAAACACTTGCTAATGTAGTTCAGCTGTGACACTTTCGGCGCCCGTGTTAAAGGTCCGTTACAAGCCATTTCACAATCTACCCTCTAGCGCCATCACACATGGCAGTGTCCACCCAGGTGTTATGACAGATCAAGCCACCAGCCTACCAAGTGGACTGAACCAACTGCTAGGCGGAGGGTGGACTGTAACGGCTGAGGGACAATCCCACCCGATGTTGGAACAGGGCTCTTTAAGGTATCCTTACCTTCTCCACGCTGATCACCTTCCCCACTCGGATGTCCAGTCTGGAGGGAGACAGCTCCGCCTCCTCTCCTGCAGCTGATGGCTTGGCCCCCTTTCCTGCTGCCTCTGTCAGAGACACACGGGGGGAAGAATTTGTAAAAATAACAAATTTTAGGCACGATCCAGTCAACATTTTGCCTCCGCAAACCCAGGGCCACCCTCCAAATATTATAATAGTTGTAGTAATTAACCCTTTAGCCTTAAAGTACGTGTCTATATGACTGAACGACCAGTGCACAACACAGCTAGCTAGCCTCTCATTTAACAACATCCCATCCACCCGCATTCCATCAATTGTAACATTGTGTGTACTGACTGGTCTTCGAGGGGTCGGGGTAGGCCGTGTTGGCCAGCTTGCGGAGCTCGGGGGTCTCAAACTTCTTCCTGATTGGGTCCAGTAGCTTGTTGAGAGCCACCTCCATGGAGGCCTTCAGGTCACCCGGGTGCACCAGCTGGGCGGAAGGAATACACAGAGGTGAGACTTCTACAATCTTAAGGATGCATTGGTTCGAATGACAAGCCTAATGCCAGGTAAGCCTTCACATAAAGGAAGGACTTCACTTTACTTATGGTGTATTGGTACAGAGATCTAACCATCTATATTCATTCTTTCATTCATTTATTCATTCATATCTCCCAAAACCAGTGCACCGTACCTCTTCTGCAAAGTCCTTCTCCACTTCCTCAAACACAGTGTAGACCTTATCTCCGCCCCACTTGGCGTCCCTCTTGACGCTGAACTCTGGAACAGAAAGCAAGACATGTCAAAGAGCCCTGATGTGTAAAGAAGCTAGTGGGACCGGGGAAAAAACACACAAGGCTCAACAGCAAAGGGAGGAGTCTGTGTACCTCCGTGCAGAGGGAAGAGGACATGCTTGACGAAGGAGAGGAGCCCGTTGTTCTCGATGTTGCCCGGCTCGCAGAAGGCCTTCTTCAGCTTCTTCTTCACGTCCTCCTTCTTGTCCAGCAGGTCGATCTTGGAGTCCTGTGGTCAGCAGGGGAAAGATATTGATTTAGAGCTCAGATTATCAGTGATGAATGGTCAACCATCTGTCAGGTTTACTTTTGTGTATTGTTTATTAAATACCAATATCCACTAAAAATTGTAATTCAATGTTTAGTTCTAATTCGTCTTACAAACTTTTACGAGGCCTTTAATCGAAGTAGTCTATAGTGTTTGGGTCATTGGCTCATTCCTCCAGATAGGCTCAATACAGTCATTTGTATTTTCAACTGCAAATATCCCATTAGCTCCAACCATGGCTTCAACTACAGCATAAAACAAATATATATAATAAATCACTCATCATCAACTAGGTACACATGTTCCTTATTCATCAAAACTAAAGAAAACAAACATTTGCATTTGCGTGTGCATGTTTGTATGCAAACCCAAGTGAGGGACATCGTTGACTGCCCAAAGCGTTGCAACAAAAAGTGTACACCCCCTAACCCTAACCCTAACCCCCAACCCGGTTGAGTGTGTAGAACCGTGCGTCTATGCTACGGTGTGTCCTCCTTACTTCTTCAGAGGAGCTCATCTTCGTTCCCGTCAGGCCGGGCACCATGGGGTTCATCAGGTGGGAGCGCTTGGCGTAGCCCAGGGAGGGCAGGTACTGGGGGACCGATGGAAACACAGGATTCATTTTCTTGGCCTCACAGCAGGCAACAATTTTGTGTTTTTTTTTGTATTCTGTTTACAGTATAGACGAGGAGAACTATAGAGCAAGAGCATAGGAGAGGACGGTGTGGAATGTAGGGGGATACAACAGGGAGTGTACCTTCTCAGCCAGGGTGAAAATCTTCCTCTGGTCCACACCTCCGAACTGGGCGTCGACCTTCAAATACTCCTCATCCAGAGCCTGCAGGCGGAGGAGCGCAGAGGACATTGGGAGAAGAAGTCATTTCTTACCCACGACACCTCTGGGTAACAAGGGGGTCAGTTCAGCTTCCGATTGGGGCCGACGGCGGGGCTTGTCCTTCAAGGCGTGTCACCTGCAGTCCGGGGTACAGCAGTCCGCTCAGCAGGGGGTGCTCCACCTGCTTCACCACCTCCGCGCCGGCCTTCTTGGCGTCGTGCTCCGTCACCATGGAGGACAGCCGGTACACGTCCAGGGTGTACTCTCTGAGACGCACACGGCATGAGCTTAAGGTCAACTTGCTAAAGTTCTACGCTAAAGGTCGGTTTGTATTTTCTTTTTTTACAAATCCGCGAATTGAAGCTGTAGAAACACTGACATTCTCAAAGTAAACCCAAGTAGTTTTTTTCACAATTCTTAATTGGAATTATATAATTACAAATGCCCTTTTTGTCCAATTAAAACACAAATGTATATCTGACTTGCATGCATTCCTCACCAAAGAGTAACAGTTTATTTTGAAAGTGTGTCGTTACATATTCCTTAGCAATACGTTGCAGGAGCTCGAGCGGCGACACTTGCCTGCTGAGCTGGTAGTCTGTACCCTTGATGAACTTGAGTTTGTCCAGGGGCACCCCTATGCTCTCCAGCATGGCCTTGATGACCTGCTCGTAGTACTGCACCCGGAGCTCCAGCAGCTCCCAGGGAGCCTTCATGTTGTCCAGAAAGGCATGCAGGTCTGCAAACAGGATGGTCACCTGAGGCAAGTAAGAGAGAGAGAGAGATAAGAAAGGCAGAAAAAAGTGATGAATAAGCTGGCTCTCACATAAAGAAGGATCGTTTAGTTAAGGCAGGTGTTGACATTTCATCCCCATTGACCGGTTACATTGTACAGTATTCAAAAAGTCAAATCATGGCACTGTTTAAACTAGATTTAGACTAGTTTTAAACAAAAGCGTAATGGAAACAAAACTGATAGTGGTCCATTACCTCAAATGTCCAAAGCAACTGCAAAAACGCACATCGTTTACATTTCACGCATTGATCATTTGCAATTTAATTCATTATTACGTAGTATTCATGGTTCAGCCCACTCACCTCACACCCGGCCTTGAGGAAGTCTGCTATCTTGGACATAGGGACAAAGTAGGCGACATGGGGTTTGCCTGTGGTGGCCGTCCCCCAGTACACCTTCAGCTCCCTCTCCTGCAGCACCTGCTTCAGCTTCTCCTCCCCAAGCACCTCCTATCATATCATCGAGGTCAACATGATGATAACTGTGTGTGTGTGTGTGTGTGTGTGTGTGTGTGTGTGTGTGTGTGTGTGTGTGTGTGTGTGTGTGTGTGTGT
>JAOPUD010000107.1:9332191-9342369 GCA_027122715.1 Trisopterus minutus
GAGAGGTTCTTTGCACGGTTGGAGTGGCGGCCACAGCCACAGCCACCGCTTCTTTCCCCAAGTGGATACATTTTAAAACACGCCGATTTCAGGTGGTGTAGCTTGGGAGAAATACGTAAAAAAACAAAGTGCTTCTGAATACGCTGACGAAACAGTTTGACGGGATACATTTTGACATATTAATGCAGTGATGATGTTCTTTAATTGTACTATAGTTCTGTTTAATGTTTAAAGTAGTTACAATATTTTTTGTTTTGTCACGACAAAGTTTTGCAACGTCCATTTTCCAACGACCATTCATTATATCTTGTGTGTGTGTGTGTATGTGTGTGTGTATGGGGGGAGGGGGGGGGGGGCACTCCCTCACCGTTGGGCTCCTTGAGGCCCGGGAGGTTTGCGAGGATCTCCAGGGCGTCTCTTTGGGCCGTGCTCTCTGCCAGCCGCAGCAGCAGGTGAGTGCGTTCCTCCAGGTCATCTGGGGCACACGGCCACGAGCAGGAGGCCAGGAACCACTCGTGGTCTGCAGCACACGACAATCTCAGACCAGTGGTGGAAGGCAGGCAGGCACCAGCCAGGCAGGCACCGGCCAGGCAACACCTCTTGCCGCTTGTGGTCAAATGGATTTTGGTCTAATGGATTTTTGAGCCAAGGTCAAACGGAACAAGGCATCGTCATGCCCGCCACAAACAAATCATTCACAAGGGTAGTTTGGACAAGGTTTTCCATCAGAATGACACCCCGGACAAGTGAGTTCATCGTGACGTGCTTTTTGTATAATAACCCCTCCTCCGTACTTGAGCACATCCCTACCTCTGAGTGTTTGGAGCGCACCCTCTATGCTGCCGCTTAGCAGGTAGAGCTTGGACGCAATGGTGATCAGGGAGCAGCGAGAAACGGCGCACTCGTTGCCAAACAAGCCTTGCAGCGTGGAGAAGGCCACCTGGACGCTGGACAGAATCTCCAGCACTCGCCGACCCTGCACACGCATACATGGGGCCCACAAATGCACGCGTTTATAGGCGACTCTGGTTTAACTGTGTTTTCTAAATACCTTTTATTACATATATATTATAAAGCACTTGGCCGTTATGGCCTTATAACCTATTGTCTTCAACAACAGGTTTCTATAGTAGTTTCAGAGCAGGGATTTAAAAACACCCGATGCTAATGCAATGGCATAGAATTGGCATTAGGTGTTCATGCATATGCTTATTGTCCACAGACACACACTACCTTCCCCCACTGGTGGGTTTTGTAATATCTAAGCATAAGGGAGACCCCAATTCGGCCAAGGGTGGTCTTCGTGAGGTCATCGGCACCATCCTGTGAGACTGAAAGGAGAAACAATCAAAAAAACAAAATGTCACAACAAAAACATTTAAGTGGCTTGCATTAATACACATACACACATATACAACGTACACCGTTTAAAGCTTGTTGTCTGCAAGTAGGGATCGTGGGGCTCAGTCACAGGGGAGAAGAGACGGTCAAAACACTTACAGTCCCACTCCAGCACTGGCAGCTGGGAGGAGAGGGTATCTTGGACCATTAAAGGCGCAAGAGACGCTACCGTTACAAATATCGTCGGGATCGTTCGGAAGTGAACGGACAATTCCGAGGGCAAAAGCTGTATAAAAAAATAAAAAATAAATAAATAATTTAAAAAAAGGTACATATGGTTACCCTCGTCCGTGAAGGCAGCGAAGGGGATGGGCAGTATGCTGGTGGGCTCGGTCAGGAGGGCTACGGTGATGCGTCCGCTCAGCTGCTCCAGGTCCAGGGCGCGCAGGCCGGACCGGCACAGCCTCCTGAACACTGAGCCCAGCTGGGGCCAGTTCTTCTGCTTGGTGCACAGCTGGGGAGCCGAGGCAGCAGGGAGACACAGGGAGCACAATCACACGGTGACCCCCCGGCGCCCTCCGGCTGACCTTACAGACAGTGGGCGCCTGTTTAAAATGACCACCGTGATGATACAATGGCCCCAAAACAAACCTCCACTTCCAGGGTGTGGGCCACTTTCAGGCTTTCTGGGAAGCCATTGCTTGGGGTGGTGGTGGTGGTGGTGGTGGTGGTGGTGAGAGGGGGAGGAAACCTTTGGAAGTAATGGACTATAATTTTTAATGTCTATAATGACTATAATGTCATTGGGCCGTGATTATTGAATGGCGATTGGAGAGCGGAGGGACAGTGTGTGGAGGCAGCACTCACATGCCTGGCTTCACCAACAGAGCGTTGCCGTGGAAATCGGGACTCAACTGGGCATTGTCCATACTCGGTGGCAGGGCCGACATTGACATCTGGGAGATCGCAAACATAACCATGGTGACCGTGACAGGGGGTGGAGGGGGACCGTCAGTGCAAAGATCAAAAGAACGCGGCTTGGTCAAGCGGACAGGGAGTGAGAGATGCGTTGGCGGTCTGGTACCTGGGATGTGATCCTGGTGAGTTCAGGTACGATGGCAGTGAGGTCCTTCTCTCGCACAACGTTGACAAACTCCAGCAGGAACTCTGGTACCGGCTGGTCGCCGGAGAACGGTTCACGCAGTAGGAAAGGGAGGGACAAGGAAAAGGGTCTTTTGAAGACTTAGAGAGCGAGTAGAGGTATTGGTGCCATTTAGCTACATTGGCCGTCGGTTCAGAACGCAGAACACTCTCCAATGTCCAAAGGGAATCAATATCAAACTTAGCACGGAAGTCTGTATGCAATTGCCCTCGAATTCAGTTATTTCATTCAGAGAAACAGAGGTCTCTTTGGGAAACGGGACATATTAGCCGTCATTCTATTAACTAAAAGATTGTATTGTTTTTAACTGGTCCAGAAGAAGGTCAACTTAATTGTTAATCTCAACTGCACTTCCAGATTATTTTGAAAGCATTTTCCAGCTTCGCCATGCCGGGTGCATCAAGCTAAACTGAACCCCTGTATAACTGTACTCTCGCTAAAGTATACTACTCTGTATCCGTCAGAATGTCGGATACGCAAAGCGATTCGCCGCCCGATCGATTTATAGGCTGACTACTAACCATGTTAATAATGTTGAAAATAAACTTCCAAAGCTTTAAAATCTTATTTGGTGTTTTATTAGTCCTTCATGTGCAAAGTAAACAATGTACAAGTAAATAAGGTGCAAAGTCAAACCAGGGAAAATTTATGAATGGATAGTTAAAAAATATTGGATGCGCACGTAGAGCTACGGAGAGGGTCTCCGGATCTACGTACGGCACTTTACAGCAGACTATAAATCCACCTTTACGATAACGTGAGAACTGCTCGAAAATATGCACCAGGCTAAGCGGCTGGAACATCTCACCGTGATCCGGTGTGCCACGATGAGGTTGAGGACCGAGAGGATGTCCGTGTACAGGCCGGCCTTGAGCAGCGCCCACAGAAGGCACGTCACCACTTGGTTGGAGAAAAACACTCCAGGAGAGTTCTTCTGGTAGTAGTCTTTGAACACAGTACCTAGGGGGCGAGAGACCCGAGAGGGAGGGAGAGATTGTTTTTAGCTGTTGGATTAACCGCAATAGAAACCAACAGTATTGAATGACTCAATCATAGGACTGCAACGGTTATATTAATTGTTGATGAATTCCTCTACGATTAATTTTAATAGATTAGTTTTAGATTTAGTAATTAATCCAGTGTTTCCCCCAGGAAATGTCTTAGTCAAGGTGGTCGCTGCCCAGAGCAAGGAGCCGAAAATGCTGGGGGTATTTTGCTCAAAGATGCCAATACGCACTAATGAAATAAACACCTTATTTGAATATAAATGGATCTTCTTATTTGTGTCGTGCATGCTATCCTGCGTGGCTGTATATACAACCACCAGATGCCAACGTTTCAATTCCATTCAAATAGCTTTATTGGCACGACTATTGTTGTAAACAGTATTACCAATGCATTATTTATCTATATTTTTTGTACCTGATGGAAGTATGTTTTCTTTCCCTACGAGAGATTATTATATCTTCAATACATTGGTAGCCAAGGCGGGGCCCTAGTGTTGTTAAGGCGGCCACCTTAAGCATACAGTGCCGGGGGAAACACTGTAGTACATAATTTTAAATGCTGAACACAAGTAAACAAGTAATGAGTTTTTTTCCTCACTTGCGTGCTTTGTCTGACAAAGCAAGAGAATGGCATTATTTTATAATTAGGAGAAATCTTTGCTTTTCTCAAATTCATCTAAGGTTTAAACATCCTCCCACAGTCCTGCTATAATTAGTATTATGACCAATAACCAAATGGTGAGACTTACTGTTGCTCTACGTTGGGAGCGTGAGGGAAAAAAAAAAAAAAAAGAATTCATGCCATAACACCACAGAGAAAGGACAAATACTGATATCGGTAGACTGCTTGAGACGGAAAGAAAACTTACTTGCTTTATGCAGGCACAGTTGATTCTTGCTAAATCGTAGGACAGTCTCTATACAGAACTAGGAAGAAAGCACACAAGCCCTTTACAAACTGCTACGAAGTGACAATCAGAGCCCTTTAGGGGGTGCTGATAACCAACCGCCTAATCATTTCCCTTGATCCATTTTTAACTAAAACTGAAAAAAGGAGAGGTGAGACAGTAAAAGACAAAAGAGGCTGCTTTGAAGACATTTCGGTAGTCACTTGTTTGTTTTCCCTGATCGTCTTTGGTCTTAACTCATCATGTCAGTATACAGAGGATTTGGTTGCAATACAGTGCTTTGATTTTATAATTCAAGACCAATTTATGATTTGTAGGGACCCAGAGGCCTTCCACACTGACAGCCATTAACAGATTTCCAGTCATATTTGAACATAATAAAAACCGATTTACCTTTTCATCCCCGTCATCAGGAGAGTGTGGGAAACGACAGAAGTTGAACCAACACGACTGCTTCTCACTGAAGTAAAACTTACAGTACTAGAGGTACAGAGCAGAGGTCAACGGCTACATTTTTGTATTATTATTTCTCGTTTGTGCGACGCTGGATTTTGACAAAGTTGTTAAAAAACGTTTAAAAAAAAATGCAAATTCCAAATTATTTCCTGCTTGAATAAACAAATGCAGTTATAGCAGGCTCTGTTGAATGAGACCAATATCTTGGTCATGCAAGAATACTTACAGTGGACGGGTGCCGCCTTACAACTCCCAGGTCCTTCAAACTCTGCCCTGGAAGGAAAATCCAAACTCCATTATGTGCTAATAATTCATTAAAACTACACTGAAAATTGAGATACATTTAATTGAACCAATTTTAGGAATGCGGCTCACCAGTCACGTGACGACTTTCCGCCCAACCCCCCTAGCTCTAACGCTCGTCTTACTTAAGTTAGGTCATGATCAAGTACAGTTTTGGTCTGCGAGTAAACTTTGCATTAAGAAAATGAATTATTTTAAGAGACTAAATAACCTCCATTTGCTACTATCCTTACCCCCAAACAAAGCCCTGGAGGTACTGACCTGCTGGCTGCGCCCCTCCACTGTCACAGTCCTTGGTTCCAACTGAATTAAACAGGAGTTTGTTTGCCGGGGGCCTATGAAAAAAATAAAAATTTAAAAAAACATGAAGACCACCAAATACCTGTCCACTGTCCAGTAATGTTTGTATTTACCGATCAGAGGTGTCCCCAGTTTGGTTGTTGTTGGTGTCCAATTTGTTCTGATTTTGAGAGAAAAAAATCTAATAAGCTGAATTTATACCACTGAGCTTACTCTATTCCGACTTGAAATGTTTTAACAAATGTTTGAGTTCAGCTATTCAATACGCCTTTAACTGTAGCTCTATAGAGGTTTGAGCATATCTTGCACCACAGCACTCGCCTCATTTTTCACATGAAATGCATTTTCTAGCACCATATTATTATGTAGTTATTATGGATGTGGTAAGAGAAAATCAACAGTAGGATTCATTAAAACTTGTATGCATGAGAACAGACAAATCTCTCAAATAACCCAGCCAACTTGACTATACACACACACACACAACAAAGACAAGATTTTCCAGTCAAATGTCAATTGAACACACCTGTCCAACGGCCGGGTTGGTTGTGGGTCCAACGACCACTGGGTTGGTTGTGGGTCCAATGACCACTGGGTTGATTGTGGGTCTGACCACTGGGTTGGTTGTGGGTCTGACCACTGGGTTGGTTGTGGGTCTGACCACTGGGTTGGTTGTGGGTCCAAAGACCACTGGGTTGGTTGTGGGTCCAAAGACCACTGGGTTAGTTGTGGGCCAGCTGTTGCTTGGTGTCGGGGAAGGGGTGAGACGTTGGGGACGCCATGGTCTGCTATCATTCTCCTCTTTAGTATACAGATACATAAACACAGCATGTTCAACACCCCATTCTTTGAGTTCAAACTTAAAACCCTGTGAGGGAAAAAGTGACGCAATACCTTCAATTGGATCAGCAAATACAGATTTCACGTAGAACTGGACTGGTGCTGGGGTAACTCTGTAAAAACAAAAATACATTTGAGAAAGCATCTTTCAAAATGCATTACATGCATTTACATACATCAAATGCAGACATTACTACCTTTTGTTGGCCTCCAACAATGCTCTGCCAGCTCGAGACAAATATCCACCGGGTGGGACTTTAGGTGGCCCTTCAAGCGCAGGGCCCGGTCTTAACACGTTCTGCTTGGGCAGGTTATCAAACAGATCTGGGTCATCCTGGACCACGTCAACGAGTAGTATATCGTGCTCGTAGGCCGTGATCTCATCAAGAAGGTCCGTCTTAAAATTCAAAGGTGACGCAACACAAACTTCGGTTTCCGGGCTCCTCTGGTTTGGTGGGAGTCTTGGGTAAGACGGCTTGGTCGGTGAGGAGAGGGGAGAGAGCACGGGCCGAGGTAGACACAGATCCATGTAAATCATCGACCACGGTTCCAGGGAGTCGATTTGGAAAATGTCTGCTTTCGTTTCTGCCTTTTCTGGAGTCACAACATTGGAGTAACATGTAGAAAAAGTCTCATCAGAGTTTTGGGAAGGCGTGGAGGAAGGAGTAGAACTTGATGAATCTGTGTTTTCTTTATCATGACGGGGTGAATCGTCGGCAGCACTGACCTCATGTCCGTGCGAGGTAAACGAGGTGCTTGGTGACGGTACATCCTTGTTTAAGTTAGCAAGTGGCCAGAAACAAGGCATTGCTGGGAGGTTGCCTCCGTCCTCAGGTTCAGAAATCAATAGTGTGGAGGTAGTTGCGCTTTCACTAACACTGGGACTGAGAAGCAAAGGAGTTGAGAAAGGAGTGGACCCTAAGCTGCTGGGTGTCTCACATCCACCCCTCAGCCACGAGGATCTTGTGACACAATTGGCTCCCGGCTGTGAATAAATGGTTGCCATTTTAGAAGAAACCTTCAGTGGTTCTCTGCAGACACTTTTCAAGTCTGACTTATTGACTGTTCTGTCCAAAGAACACCGATTTTCTCGGAGAATACATTTTTCTGCTGCAACACTATCATCTCCCTGGTTTTTTCTTTTCACATTCATTTCATTGCAGGGAGCCGGTTGAACACAACCTCTAGCAACGTCTGTGGCAACATTTGACAGTTTGACATTGATTTTATCAACATTTGACGTTGTTGATTCGCTTCCATTCACTGGAGCTTCAAGAATGCCTAGGGATGGATTACCCAGCCCTGCTAGATGGGCTTCACTGCTTAAGGAAATCTTTGGGCCCCTGTTTGCGAAGGGCCAGGGCATGCATGTGCGTGCACACGACAAATACAGTTTCTTCAAATGGACTCTTGCTCTTTGGCATGAAAATTCCTCGACTTCTGGTTCGTTGTCTGAGGCTTCGGTCGTCCCGGTTTCCTCTTGAATTGCCATATTTTCCCCGTGATCATCACTCGGACTGCCAGCTGGGGAGTTGGGAGGTTTCTCTTTCACTTCTGCATGGTCTCTATTGTCCATACCTGTTACCTCACCATGAATCAAACTGCCATGGCCATTGATATCTGCAAAAAAAGCAAATCACTGGTCAAACAGTGTTATCATTTCTATTTTAGCTGACAAAATCGATTGTGTTGCCATGGCTAAGCATGGACAATTTACATAACTTAAATACAAGTAATTCATCATGCCATTGAAATGTCTGGATGCTTATTTGCGTGAATCATATTAATTAAGAGAACCTACCGTTTCCATCTTCAAAAATCGGCCTACTCTAGACAACACGTTCGCAACTTTCATAATAGCGCTAGCTAACAGTCAGTCAACTTGCTCACCTAGACAACACAGGTTACAGCTAAACTCATCCGTTTCTAAAACATTGAAGAACATTGCGTTAGTGTGGTGAGATTCTTACACATAATGACCCTTACTTGAGATTCCAGTGAGACGTATTTGTTTCCCTTTAAGGCCTCGGGCGGGACCTGCCGCCGCCGCGACCCGCGGCCGACACCGGGCGGCGGCCCTCGGCCGCCCGACTCTCCCCGCTCGCACCCGCTTTACTCTGCGGGGACTACCGCGCGTAGCTAGGTCGTCCGCCCCGTCGCCGACACCAGACGCTTTGGTGGGACTTAATTTCACGCGGTGCGTCGTTTTCGGTTTCGTTTTTCTCTCGGCGGGAACATGTGCTTCCGCGGCCCCGCGGCGGGGCCCTGCGCGGGCCACACGCGGGGCCGAGCCTCTACGACGACGATCGTTTAGTTTGTGCTCAGACTCCTCTCTCGCTTTTATTATGCTCCGCGTTTCAGACACTAGCTCGGCTGGAACCCTCCAACAAATGCTACAAAGTAAACATAACCTACGAGACACTTGTTGGAGGAGTTTAGACCTGGACCTACTTCTGGTGTGGGGACCGCTCCGGTCGTACTTGCCTCTCGTGTGAGGTCCTTCTACTTTTACCGCATCGGTTCTCCCATTGCGTGCGACATAGTTCCTCCGCGGTCCCTTTGCTCCTCGATGCGGCGAGCGTGTAAAGGCATCTGTGGCCGCCTCGGTCCTTGCACCCTCGAGGCCGTTTTCCGGAATCATTTGCGTTATCGGTCGGGGTATCAACGTGTCGTGAGGTGTCGTCCCATTGCGTTTCATCCGCACACCGTCAGCGACGGTGAGGTCTCTGGTTCGGGGACACCTGGGGGTCGGCTTCCGCCTCGGCACCAGCTGTGCCCCAATTAAGTCTTTAAGCGTAATACGAGTCGGGAGCATGTTTACCTAACCTAATTTAATTTGCGTTGAGGTTAATGTCTACCGTGGTACAATGTTAAGACGGTTCCCACAGGCGAACCTAGTCGGGTTATCCACTATGTGAGCCCTACTGCGGACCGTCCGCAGCTCATTTCTCGACGCAACTGTCAATTAGCGCTAAACTTGGCGGTGGTCAGTCGGCTCTCCGGACTACGAGCAGTACACACATTACAAATAATGCCAAACTCGGTGACATGAAACTACTTAACAAAGTCAATATTCCCTGGCTACCCCCATCGCCACAATCGCTTGCCTTAGTTATTATTTAGACTCAATTATTATAAACGAGACTAAACTATTTCCGTGTTTCATCTAAATTGTCCCCGACACTCGATGTAAAGTCACCCACTAGGCTACTCATGCATAGTATTGCTGTCTAGAAATCCAACAAACAGAATATTTTGCCAGTAATACCAGTTTAACAGTAATGCTACTGAATACAACGTGAAACATTAAGTAAGCGTTAACTGTTGAACACAATCCAAATATGTATGATACAATGGGCTCCTGTATAACTATTAATTAACCAGACGTATGCAAATAGTTTTTTTATTTTTGGGACGGCAATTTTGAAGCCAATGCAAACCAGACTGATGAGAAGTGGGGACGCCAAACCTGATTCTTCAATCGTCTCGACTACGTTGCATTGTGATCATACAATATTGAAACCAGACTTGAGTGCCACCTAGTGGGTATTGGGTGTATGTGCAACTAACCTGGGATTAAGCATAATTATGTACCAGAGCAAATTTTGTTAATTTATATATAGGTACATTTTAATAGTTTGAGATAGTGGTCATGTATATTATATTGTGCTTGTCCTCATGTTGTTTTTCAAAATATTTAAACCGTTATACAGCCTAACTATATTCATAAGCTCATGTGTACATTAACACACTACATCAAATTATTTAGTTTGATAGTAGGCCTATGTGTACACACACACACACACACACACACACACACACACACACACACACACACACACACACACACACACACACACA
>JAOPUD010000107.1:9400491-9413721 GCA_027122715.1 Trisopterus minutus
GGGTAGGTCAGGGGGCTTGGTCTCACCGGATGGGCGGAAGGACAGGGAGCCTGGGAGCCGGCATACCTGGGCAGGTGGGTCTGCTGGAGGGAGACGGCGTGGTGGAAACACTCCTCAGCCTTGACGTGGTCCCCGGTCCGCATGTAGAAGGTCCCGTAGTCCAGCCAATGGGAGGGCTCCGTCTGCCCTCGGACCAACCGCTGAAGGAGCACAAGCGTAGCATAACAGTTAGCCTAACACATAGCATTACTGTTTAACCGCTGGCATATCGCATTATAACAAGTGAACTATTAGCATAGCTAATAATTACTTACTTACTTACATTGCTGAAGTAATATACCCCATGGCATAACCATAGCACAACCATTACCCAACCCCATGACAACCATAACACAACCTGTTTGCACGATTAAAGCGCAGGCAGGGTCGCACACTTTGTTCCACATTGCAAACATTGGGTTTGAGTTGTTGGGGTAGACCAGACCACAGAACCTCATCCCCGTGAACATAACTGGGTTCCTGTCAATATGGACTTTGTGCGATGAGATAAACCACAGGGTTTGCCGTCACCTCCTGGTAGTACTGGGCGGCCAGCTGAAAGTCTCCGCTAAGCTCCGCCTCCCTGGCAAAGTGTCGGAGCTGAGAGACGTCCAGGACGGGCTGCACCCCCGCTGCCTCCTGAGGCTCCTCCTCCATCTAGACGAGGGGGGGGGGGCATGGCGAGGGGAAAGGGACGAGACGAGGGAGGACGAAAGGAAGGACAGGTGAAGAGATGCTCCAAAGGAGGAGAGGGGAGACGGAGGGGAGTACTGGACTATGATCCATGTGACTGCGGTGAAGGCGGAGCGCGGTCATGTGATGGGATGACTTGTTACCATGTTGAGAGCCAGGTGCATCTGGTCCACCAGGTAGACATAGAGCTGGCTGAGGAAGGCCTGCAGCTGCTCGGGGTGGGAGAAGGCTTCGGTCCTCAGCATCTTCTCACGCACTATCCCCACCACGGAGCTCTGGAACCACAATGCATCACACCTTGAAGTCTCTTAAGCTGATTGCGGTCACTTTCATGTTGTACGTTTTTGTCCGACTTCCTCGCAAGAACTTTGTGTGAAACGTCTCACAATTGCGCCCTGGGGATAAATAAAGTTTTCTTGAATCTCGAATCAACATGTCTCCAGCAATAAAGTGTTGTGTGTTTATATGTGGGAAGGCTGACTTTACATGAAGTTCAAGGTTCAAGTAAAAAGCTCAGCAACAATTGTGCAACTTTCCTTCTTCACTGTGAATAACTGTAAGGCGGAGCCCCTATATGGGACCTCTGTTTCTTCTGACCTTCATCTGTTCCTTTAAGGCGAAGTACTTCCCAGAGTAGTTGAGTTCCCCTAGCAGCTGTTGCCGGCGGTGCTCCTGGGTGCCGGGGTCCATGGGCTGGGCCCCGGGCTGGAAGGCGGCCCCAAACAGCTGCTGGTACTGATCCAAGACCTGGCCCACCACACTGGTGACCTCGTGGTGGAACTCCTGCACTGCCTCCACACATGAGAGATGAGTACTCACTCTCACAGGCTGTATTTATATCTATGAATTGTGTGTGCGCGCGCGTGCGCGCGTGCGTGCGTGCGTGCGTGCGTGCGTGTGTGTGTGTATGCGAGTGCGTACGTGCGTGCATGCGTGCGTGCGTGTGTGTGTGCGTGTGTGTGTGTGGGTGTGTGATTGCGTGTGTGGGTGTGTGGTCTACTTTTCCAGCCCCGGCAGGGTGATGAGGTAACGGAGGTCTGGGAGGAATCAGCTCCATCACCCTGCAGAGAAAACCACAGAAGAAGACACTGATGTATCTGTATCTCTAAACGTGGAGGGTGAGCATGTGGCACCAACTTATTGGTACTCACTTCTTAGCGAGCTCAGCGGGAGGCCTCTTGGGGACCAGGGCTTTCTCTAAGGTGATCTCAATAACGATGTAGGTTCTGGCATCCGCATACATCTAGGAAGTGGTTTAAGTTAGGGAATCAAACAGACTTGTGTATACGACAAAGACATGGGCTCGGTAGACCCTTCATACTCATTTGATCCGGTGCTGGACTCATGCCACCACGACTATGCGACTGACAGGTGGGAGGGGTTGACATTATTGTCGGCTGACATCGCTGTTGCCACGTTGAGACTGCAGCCAACCTGTCTCTCTGCGATGGCCTGAGGGTCCACTTCAGTCGCGGTTTCTGTAGCTGGAAGCTTGCTCTGGCCCGTCTGCTCAGCGACCTGTCGGTGACAAACGCCGACACCTATTGTCATTTGTCACTAACACATTAATATCTTCGCTGCTTGTTTTATGTTGTATTGTAGCTTTTATTTAATACAGAATATATGTATATCTGTATCATTGTAAGTAATTGACTACAATGTCAGAGACTTTGGTCTCAATGTTATTTTCCCTGTTTAACTAAAGTTACAATTATTATTATAAAAAAATAATAATCTGTATATATTCCAAATAATAACATACTAATTTCACCTCAAGCGATTCATCGCACTGCTCTATAGCTATATGTTCGGGGTATGTTCCTCACCGCGCTGGACTTCCTGGTTGTTTCCTTCCCAGCCTTGTTTCCTCCATCCACCCCCTTGCTGGGAGCCCTATTGAGGGAGCCTGCTGGCGGGCTAAGGTGTAGTTTAGTGGCTGCAGCCTTGGCCTGCTCCTTCAACACACTCACCGTCCGCTTGGCCTGCACAGTCAGGGTAGAGTACAGCGGTCTGTTAGCTACAGTGGTATGGCGTAAAAGTCGTTTGCTAATGCATCTTTGTGATTCTGAAGTGCGCTGTTATTTTGAAGACATTTCTTTTTCCTGTTAGGTAGCTGCTCTTATTGAGAACTTTAATTGCTGTTTTGCACAAAAGTGCTGTATGAATTAAGTTTGATTTGGTTTGTGGTAATATGTTTGTGTGTCGGTTTTTCCAAATGGTACAAAAATTGTCAAATCAGATAAGATGCACTTTATCGATACCAGATTGGACATTTTAAAGTATTATACCTAAAAGAATTACAAATAAATACAACTTAGATCACGTCCTTTCATCATCACCCAACATTGTCAGTGTCTGTGTGTTGTCGCATGTGGTCCCTGCGCGACCTCTGACCTTGGCCAGCAGGTCGCACTCAGAGAAGGGGTGGACTCTGTAGGTCCCTCGGATGCGGGTGGCCCCCGGGTACAGCAGGGGCCCCATGTCCACATAGGCCACGCCGTGGAAAGAGATCAGCTGCTCAGGCTCAGACACCTTAACACACGGACAGGGATGCATGTATTAGTATGTTTACAGCCGTGGAAATAGAAGTATAAAATAAGGGTTTAAACATCCTATGACGATATTGCTTTAAGTAAATGACTTAAGGGTGCTGTAGGGAAGATATAAGTGCTAAGAAATAACTGCCATCTGTCTGCAATTAGTGAGAGAAATGTACTGTGAGAATATCTGTTGACTGTGCCTGCCTCTGTATAAGCCCATTTAGATTTGAGACAGCTCACAGCTCATTTCCTGATCAATCAGCGCATCTGTTCCCCGAGTGCCTCAAGGTAGGGCTGAACGATTTCAGGAACCACTGGATTGGCTTCATAACACACACAAAAGGAGGACATTTGGACTGTTATCTGATTGGGTACTGGCCTTTCCTCCCTGGACTACTGGAGGCGGGGCCTTCATGATCTCCAGCGGCCACAGTCGGCACTCTTCGATCCTCTGTGACAACCTGAAACCACAACGACACAAGGAACGTAGCAGGGAGAACATTAAGGTACACATACTGTAAACAGCCGACAGCAGACAACGTCATCAAGGACATCGATCGACGGTATGTCGCGTTAAGACTATGAACCTGATGGAGCCCCCGGCGTCCAGGAAGCAGCGACGCACCGTGTCCCAGCACACTCTCTTCCTGGCCGTCTCCGCCTCATGACAGAACTCCCTGTCCTGCAGACATACAGGCATCGTTTTAGCACGACCTGCTACACAGATCTGCTAGCCAAGTAGACCAGTGTCAAGTGTAGCCAGCGGTTTACAAGTGTGTGATTTGAAGAACAGTATTGTTTTGACAGCCTAAATAACTAAGTATGTCAGTAAGAAAGTAAATATAAATAAAAAGGAATCGAGGGAGGAGAGAAAGAAGGAACAAAAGAAGGAAGGAAGGACATCCCAGATAGCACATAGTGGTTTATTCACCTTCACATAAGGCAGTCTTGCAAAAAAAGTTTTTTGATGTGGCAAAATTGTAAATCAAACTTTACTTCAGTGGATGCTTGCTTAGCAGCTGACCTGAAGGCTGGCCTACCTCTGGGCTAGTGAGGTCTCCGTACTCCTCCTCCTGGAGCTCCTCCTGAGTGGACACCGCCCTGGAGAAGACCTGGGCTCCCGGGGCCAGAGAGCCGACCTGGGGCCACTTCCTGGGCCTGTCTGGAGCTTCCCTCTCGTCCCCTGCTCTGAGCTGGCCCTCGGAAAACACCAGAGTCTCCTCTTTCTGCAAGAAGACAACCTGTTATAGACATGTGCAACCAAAACACATCACAGATGGGCAGGATTGTGTAGAATCCATAGGGTGCTGCTGTCCCAGCCAGAAGGTTCTGGGTTCAGTCCTCAATTATCACAGCTGTACCTGTTGGCATCCTTCAGTAAACCACATCTAAGCATAATAAGAGGAGTCTCTGTAAGGCTGTCCTTCTCTTTTCTCCATAACCGTTCGTCCAATCAACTTCCCTACTTGGCGGCTGTATTATGTAAGTGCAGTGCAGATCCACCCGTACCGGAAAGGCATGTTTTGAACGGGCACCGCACTGGTGTTCCTTAATGTTATCCAAGCTACTTTGTGTCTCCTAAGACTGAGTTAATATTAATATAAGTAGCTCACTGTAAGTCAGCCATTTGGAATGGAATCGGGCAGAAGAGCGCATCACCTCGGCTGTGACAGGAAGTTGCAGAGCCGCTGTGTAGGAGCAGGGAGGAGGGCCTGGCGAGGTGGTCAGGGTCCAGGCCTCTGGGACGCTGAAGGCGGTCTCCATGGTAACCATCAGCAGGTTAGAGGCCAGCCGCTGGGCTTCGGACAGCAGCGGTGTGGGAACGCTGACAGCCACCTCCAGCGAGGGCAGCTGCTTAAGGTGAGAGAAGCTCATGGATTGGTTTCTTAGCACGCTGGGAAGGAAAGAGGTTCCCGCTGAGCTACTGCGGGTCATCATCATAACACACTCACTTTGGATCAGAAGCACAGAATCCAACACAAATTTCACAACCACTGGGCGAGGAAAACTCTGGGAAACTTTCATCAGTAATGGATGTAATCCATAGTGAAATGCAGTTAGCCGACTTAGTACAACTGGAATAAATTCATTGTATGTCCCTATTTGGATGCAATCACTTCATATAAGTCAGAGAGGCAAGTGTATACTGGTTGGTCCAAAGACCTGCATCATGAATAAGCTTTTAATAAACACTTGATTGTAATTTGCACTGTTGTCTTACATACACTACCCACTGTTAGGGGTCTAGAGCATATGAAGCTGACTCACACAAGCACCAACCCAAAGAACATAATCAGGATCTTATTATCTAAAAAATCGCATCTAAATGGCCGTGGGACACACTGTATGTATATTAATCTGACCAGAGTGCTGTTGTCCAACGTGACCGCCTCCGGTGGGGAGCCAGCAGTGGCGTGCAGTGGAACAAGTGACGAGATGTTGCACTGACCTGCAGCAGAAGAACAAGAGCGAGAGACTGAGACCATACCCCATACCATACAATCCTCCTTGGACAGATCCAATAGCAATGCTTTTCAGAATCTCTGCACCTGGGAGATACGTCGTTTGTAGGGGAAACATATACATAGAACAACTCTTATCAGTTAAACCGACAGAGGGCTACGTTACGTGTGTTGCTCTGTTACCATGGAGAAGAGGCAGCAGGTCCACCGCCGCTTGGCCCAGTACTGCGGTCTTCTCCTCCTTCTGCTTCTTCTCCTTGGGCAGGATCTCCATCACCGTCACTGACCCCGAGAACAACAACAACAACCAGGTCAGGTGGTACACACAAACTCAGGTTTCATCTCTGGGATCGTTAGCTTCCCGCAGGGAAATGTTATTATTTGAAACAAAATGGGAGGAAAATAGGAAACATCCGTCAGAACATTACAACAAAGCCTGGATGAAAAAAAAAAAAAAAAACTACAATACAAAAAGCAAAACCCAAACTACAACTCTGTGTTCCTTTACGTATGAGCGGTTTGTGGGCCATGTCGTCCAGACTGTGTCTGTCGTCGGGGCATCTGAAGCTGCAGCTGAAGTCGTAGTCCACCGCGCCCTGGCTGGGGTCCACCTCCTGCCTCCGGGCGGACTCTCCCACCACGACACCGTTAAATTCAACACGCACAAAGTGGTGGAATGGGTCCTGTTTGTTGCCCCGCTGGAAACAAGAGAATTTCTTCATTCAATATTCATGGGATTCAAATGCATGAGTCATTTGCATTCGTTAACTTGAGTTAAGACCACAATGCTAAACTGGACCTTTTTTTAAAGTAGGGCATATAATGTTATATCAATGGTCAGTCATGATAACTTGCACATTTCACAACTGCTTATTAAGTCCCTCTGAAGATTTTGCTAATGTTTACCTTTGTTTTCATTGAAGCCCTAACTTAGATTATCTTTGGCTGTTTTACACAGTTCCCCTACCAAGCTTAAGTGTGTGTGTGTGTGTGTGTGTGTGTGTGTGTGTGTGTGTGTGTGTGTGTGTGTGTGTGTGTGTCTCTTAGCCCTAACTGAGACCTGTGATAACGTTGCGGTTTTGCAAAACAAAACATACACTTACCAAGTTATTCCCGCGCAGAACTGTAATGTTAACAGCTCCATTAGATGTTGTACCATTCAATGTTTCCTCCATACTTAACACAAAATCACTATAACAGCTACCCGCTATGCCTACAACCAGCGTTTACAGTCCGTTTCTATAGCAACGGTTGCAGGCTCAGTAACCCTGAACACTCGTGCACAGTACCCGCAGCCAATCCACATATTTCCTAGTACGAGAGAGGATCAAGAATTGTACCGTTATACCGGTCTGCCGCAACGCAATGTCCGGTCTCTTATTTAATATGAGCTCTCTATGACAGTTTATTTTACCATCCTCGTAGCTAGAAGATCATATTAGCAAAAATAACCGAAATATGTAGCGGAAACAACCGGAAGTCCCGCCCTCTCTCTCTCGCCAATAATGCTCATTTGCATCATCATTTTCCAGACGTTCTGTCGTGAGACGAGAACGCACAACTTTCTTTATTGTAGGCCTATGTAAAAAATAAACCAAAGCAACCTGAAATAAATACGGATGCAGTTCTCCATTATTTATCGGCATTCCTGTTAAAGACAGCTTTCGATGCAAAACACATGAGATGTATTCCAATTTAAGTTGCTCATGTTTATTATAGCCATTTCAGTAACAGTACAAACCAAATTAAGTATTTTAGCAAGTAAAACTGCTCTTGATTAAGAGTATCTGGACTGGCCCGCGGCACACCGTATTTTGTTCTTATTGAACAATAGATGGCAGCATCACAACATTTGTCTTCAAATTATGAGTACAAAAATAAATCTAAAATCTCTTAGGTGTGTCAGGTGTGTGGGACACACCTGGCTATTGGAGTGATAGACTCCCAACGCCTTATTGAGAGGTGATCTGTCAATTTGCCATGTAGGCCTCATGTGTATGAACATATCGATTTTTCAAGTCAGTGACACGTGTTGAATCAAAGAAGACACTTCTTTGATTCAACAACTTAAAGAGTGATGGATTTAGATTGCGTCAGCCATAAACGTTATAAATGGTTTATCTCAATCATCCCTTAGAGTCTATCCTTTCAAACAGAGTCCAACTACACACATACAAATACACATTAGTATAAGGACTGTGAGCCGAAACAGATAAACTCCAGGCGCCTTTCCTCAACAATCTGGAGCCGCATGACATTATCCATCGAGAACAGGGATGGGCAACTTTCATGATTCAGAGGGCCACACCATTAGAGTGCTCTTCACCTAATGAAAAAAAAAAATCTTAAATTATCTGCGGGCCTCACAGAGTGAGGATGCGGGCGCCAGTTGCCCATCCCTGATCTAGAATGTCCCAACCACTCACCACGCAGTAGTGACAGCCACTCACCACCCGGGGGAGACAGTGGACGGGTAGAGAGGATTGACATGGTGTGTCCTATCAGACGCCTTCAACACCTACGATGCCTCATAACAATTATTTCATGGGTTTCGCTGTAGGCTACAAATCAGGGCATGCTGTATTGTCCAATACTTAAACAACAGCCTTTTCCTCGGTTTTTATCTTCAGACAAAATTAAACTTTAAACAGTGAATGATATTACGCTGTATTTTAACCACCAGGGGGCCACCAGTTAAAGTTGGGCTTGCAAAGAGCATGCACACAGAAGCATCTCATGGGGGATGTGAACAAAATAATCCGCATAGACATGAAGCAGCCCTATCTGGAAAACAAGACACATTCACATACAGACAGACAGACGGGCAGACAAATAGACCGACATAGCCCGCATACAGGAAGGCAGGCAGGCAGATTTACTGTATACACGGACAGACAGGCAGATAAAGCAGGCTGCAAGACGTAGACAGGCATACAGGATGGCAAACCGAAAGACAGATTCAATTTAGGACATGCATTAATATCAGCTTGATAGAAAATGGCCTGGATCCTTCAGAGCGCTTCCCTCTTCCTCTGGGCCTCGATGGGCCTTCCTCCACTCTGTCTGCAAGCTCCTGCATTCAAATCAAACAGCCCCCCTGTCTGTAGGTTGATTAGTGCCTCCCACACTGAGTTTCAGATGGATTCAGATGGACTAGTGTAACTCTAACACAATCCATGTTCTATACTCTACAGCAGCGATTGTCAACTAGCCGGTCGCAGATCATACGTTAATCTTTAAAAAGAAGCCTATGAATTAAATAAAGATTCGATGTTAAATCGTGTTTCAATGGCTTACTGTTTCAGAAAGTTGTGCCCCAATGGGATGCCCTTTATTTTGGTGGTGACCTGTTGACTAATGACGCATGGCCACCAGTAAGTAGTCCTGAGGAACCATGAAACCTAGTAGTCCTGGCAAAATAAAGGTTTGGTTCGGTGTGTAGTCTCTTTTCCCCCTCCAACATTGAGAGAGCGGGATAGGACGAGGAGAATAATGAACCAGAGAACCACAGATTCAGTTGATAGCAAGTCAAGACCAGACCAAATAAGACAAGGGCAAGTTTGTTTTAAATGTTTTTTTGTAACATACATGTTTATGAGTCAAGCTCTACAGTCAGTGTGTTGGAATCTGATCAGCTCGGTTTGACTTCCAAAAGGCTTAAGAGGGGTTTATTCCAAGGGGTTTGAGAAGAAAAGGAAAATATAATCCTAACTGTTAAACCCAACATGAGAGGACTGTTTGCAGGTTGTGTAAACGTCGGCACTATGCCACGGACCAAAGTCAAAGTCAAAGTCAAATTTAATTATACCACTAGGATAGATTAGGATGCAGCCAGTTATTAACAAACACATCAACAAGACAAAGACTAAGATAACAGTTAGTGATGGACTACTAGCAGCAGCAGCAGCCATCCCCTACCCCTGCTGTCTGTGTGTCTGTGTGTCTCTTCCAATGGGTAACTTTCTTGAACTCCTTGGGTCCTCTATGATGTCATGGAATCAGAATGCAGAGCAGATTGAAATGCTCTGGTCCAGCGGTGGATTGTGTGGCGCAGTGTGACTGTCAAACTGTCAGTCAAACTGACGTTTGACTGATTCCGAGACGCTTCTCGTGCAGTCTTATCACTCCGGCACTGGGCTGTGGAATCTTGATTACTCAGAGTAACGAGTTTGTCTGTAATGTGTCTGTAAAGTTTAATAGTATGGCTGAACGATTGATTGAATTCAAACCGAAATCGCTATGTAATGGAACGTCATTTTATGACATTTTTTTAGGCCTCATTTTATGATACCTAAAATCAATATTTTTTATTTCTGAAAAAAAATAAATGTGACTTTCTGCTTGGCAGCGTACCGATGGATCAGAACCTTGTGTGGTTGTGATGAACTTGGCGGTCAGAACAGGCTGGACTCCGCCATCGCCAGTCCAGCCTGCTGGACGAAGCGGCAGGGCTCCAGGGAGCCAGAGGGCCACCGGCCCCAGGCTCAGGTCGTCCCAGATCCCCTGCACCCTCCGGTGGTCTCCTCCAGACCACCGCCAGCCTCCTGCCGCAGAGCCGTGGTCCTGCGTCGGCTATAGTCAAAAAGAGGTGGGCGTTTGGGTTTCTCTAAGCCTGGAGAGCATCCAGGCTGCAGTCCAGGGCCGGCAGATCAGGGAACACAGTGCTGCTGCTGCTGCTGCTGCTGCTGACCGCCGAGGTCACCACCTCCCTGTGGTGGTCCCCAGACAAGATCTAACCCCCTTGACCCACCCTCCCCTGGTGGGGAAACCTGGGAGGGCGGGTCTCTGTCGGTACGCCGAGATTAGCTCGTCGCTGAGCGGCCCACAGTCAGAGCTATAGGAGATGGACTCTTGTGTCGGCACGGTGTTTAACTGAACAACAATATCCGTTATCCAATACAATTCGTAGGACATTGGGCTAATAGCATTTAACATTTTATAGCAAAGTAACTAAAAGATATACTTCTACAATATTCTCAAGGTTAATTCAACTGAAGAGTGGAAGTGTAGTTATACTTGAATGCTTAACAATTTAACAACCTCAACTGCTCATGGTCAACTTCCTAATCATAACATTCAACCATTTAATCTTATGAAGTATCTCACCCAAATACCTTATTATCAGAATTGGACACAAAAAAAATGTAAGCTAAGATTCTTATAATAATGTATTTATTTATTTGCTTAAACTGGGATAACTTTCATGTGATTACCTCGGGTGAGGTGGGAGGTTGCTTCCAGGGGTGACCGATGACTGATGCTGGGCCAGCAGGACCTCCAGGATCTGGAGTGGAGCAGAGGGAGATCAGGGTTCACCAAAGCTCAAGCTCAAGGTCAAGCTTCCCCCCGAGCTCAGAAGTGGAAGCTTCTTGAGCTTCAAGAGAAGGGACCTAGTGCCCGTTCAGCGAGCGATCACACAGGAGCCACTCAAATGTTTTCATCAGGTATTCTGTTTTACGATTTATTTAGGTTATTATGATATGGAAAGCTGGACAAGGTTTTGATTGCATAAAGGTTACATCACTTACTCAAATAAAATATCAACGGTGGACTGTGTCTACACAGTTGGTCCATTGTTGCAATTTGGAAACTGGTAGCCTGGAAACCGGTAACCTGGAAACCAAAGCCCTTCATTAGGCGGCTCTGGACCAGAAAGGTGAACTGCCTGATCTTCCAGCCTAGATGCTGGACCCCGGTGTCCACAGCAAACCCTGAGTATCTTCCTCAGGGTCTCCAGCATTAGAAGACTCAGCTGGGAGAGCTGGAATAGAGAACGCACAGCGGTGTAGGACAGAAATCAATTACCATACTGAAGTGATATTTATACCAACCTAACATTGTTGTGCCGCCATTTGTGATTCCTCTACTGGTTGTAGTAGTAAAGCAGTAGTACTGCTCCTAGTGCGGTGGTATGACTGGCGACCTACCTGTAGAGGGAAGAGCTTCATGATGAGCTGGACCAGCAGGTCGTCCAACAGGTCACTGCTGATTGACTGTCACCATGGTGACGGGAGGAGGGCACTGTATAGCCGACTCCATCCTCTGGATGAAAGTAATGTACATGGATCTGGGGTTGTAGACCTTAATTTAACCAGTATGAGGAGAATACCAAACCCAACACATGACACACACACACACACGCACAAGCATGTTATAGGACACAAAAAACGATAAAAAACGAAAAAAAAAAGATATTTTCAAAATGATGTATGATATAATTGACGATGGTGGCAGCCTGTATGATAACAAGCTTAAGTTCAGGTTAGGTTGAGGTTAAGTCAGGCCTCTTAACAGGGAGACCGAGTGGAGGCCTGGTGAGGAGCGGTGGGCAGCAGAAGCCAGCGGGCCTGCTGCCCGTCCTCCCTCACCCCGGCCAAGGGTAAGGAGGCGCAGGAGAGGTGCTAGTTCTCCTCGCGGACCGCGGTGATCTTCTCAACGCTCCCCGATGGGAGGAAGCCAGGGCTGACCCAGAGCTATTTAGAGAGAGCGTCTCTAAATAGCTCTGGGCTGACCTAAAGAGCACAACAGTCAACCACGGGTTTTATTCGGAGATCCAGCGCTCAAGTCTCCTCCGGTTATATTTACGTCTCACGTGAACCGTCTTGGGTTCCTTCCACAGATATGGGTCGGTCACAACAGTGTATTCAACGACGTTACAAGATAATATTTAAAGTTATTTTTAACTTGCGTTTAATTCTTACCACGAATTTCAGAGCTTACAATCAAGAACGGTCGCAAAGCTAGTGGTACTAGCAGCACAAGCTAAAGAAGGGAACACTCTTTCATGGCAGTCATAATTTTCTGCATGCGTATACGACATGTCGACAAGCGTTTTATGTCACAGCAATGGTCTAGGCCAGTAGGACGTTTGACAAAATAAGCCTGGATGACAAATGTGTTATTGCAATTTGTTTATTTGTTGGTGTAGCAAAGAAATGTCGCAAAGATCACACCTGGCAAAGCACCGGTTATTTGTTTCATAGCAATGTGGTCTTTTATTCTGATTTCCATTAAACAGAGAATATATCAGTCCCTTATTTGTACAAAAATACCTGAACAGAACACATTTAATAATTTCAGGAGCCATACAGACATTTTTTTTCCCAGAATCCGGTGAAGCACACTTTTTGTTTTGTTTCACTGAATATGGTCCATTTAATATTACTTTTAATTCCCTGAAATGTTGATATCACTTTAAAAAAAAAAGAAAAAAAAAGCTTATAAGTACTTGAAATCAAGATGGTTTTGCAATTAAAGGCAGGGGGTGCGTCCTATATAGAAAAATCCCCAATGTTGATGTGTGTATGCAATTAACGTAAAGATAGTCTAGCAGGCTGGCTAGAAAATGTATCACACTTCATAAAACAAGAGGCACCAGCTGAAGTTGATGGGCCTATACCTACAATGAAAATATGCAAAGAATGAGTTCCAGCAACAGTCTTGTACCCACAGACTGCATGCTGAAAATGTGGAGTAAACAAAATCTGTTAGTTTGT
>JAOPUD010000107.1:9669299-9690053 GCA_027122715.1 Trisopterus minutus
ACACACACACACACACACACACACACACACACACACACACACACACACACACACACGTACACACACGTACACACACAGGCGAGCCTGATTCCCAAGATGGGATGATGGATGTGCTCACTCGGAGATCCTGAGTGAGATGGATGCTACGCACCACCCCCTCCACGCCTAATCTTTCATCCTTACAGTAAATATGACACAAGGCGCATATGCATGCAGAAAAACACTCTGACGAGCACCAGCTTGCCTGCAGCCGTCCCCTCTCCACGAGCCACATCCAGGGGCCACGGCTCCGCCGAGCGGATTCCCTCTTAATGAAATTAGCCCATCTCGCCAACTGCCGCTGCTCGGGCGAGGCGAGTAGTTCCGTAGGGTCACTTGGCTAAGTAACCCACGTTAAGCAAGCCGTATGCAAATGACATGCAAATCTGGGTAAAAACGGAACACTGGTTAATTTGGCCTCTTGACATTCCAAACAGTCATGGGGGGATATGCAAATTGTATGCAAATGACAGCCAGGCTGTCTGCATGTCTATTGGCTGAAGGGTATATGCCTATTCACTTCTAGTTTTTCCTATACAAATATTTGAGGCCCTCAAGTTAAGCTTACAGGGAAAGTACACAGAGCCTGTGAAGCAAGGGTGGGGCTCCTGGGTTCATGAGAGGTCATGA
Source organism: Trisopterus minutus (assembly GCA_027122715.1). Lineage (NCBI taxonomy): Eukaryota > Metazoa > Chordata > Actinopteri > Gadiformes > Gadidae > Trisopterus > Trisopterus minutus. Next base: position 9,669,969 of record JAOPUD010000107.1, read on the forward strand.
AGGCTGTCATCACAACCCCTGCAGTCTTAGACACACACACACACGCGCACACAGATACACTTTTAAGCGGAGAACATGAGATGAGAGCCGACATTGACTTTGTACTGATTGATGCGTTTGCCGAGTAAGATGTGTGTGAAAAAGCGACTGCAACGTTATTCAGTATATTACATTTCATAACTATCACAGCTCAACGATAATTGCACAACCGAGTCTGGGGGTGTAGGAACAGCTGAGGACGTTACATAATATATATATATATATATACGTATATATATATACATATATATATACATATATATATATATACAATATTAATCTGGGACGGCCCTCATCCCTATCTCTTATTGCTTCTATCAATATACTAATGTTCTGATCCGTATCCTGAGGTATGGATTCCCGCTGTCGGTTTGTAGAGAGGTATTGATTCCTCTCCTTTCCCCATTTTCGTGAAAGAAAACAAAAAAGTCCATATACAACACACTTCTTGTACCTGCTTCAGCTTGAAACACACATTTATAGGTACGTATCAGTAGAGCAGCTCATTCACGCATCTAAAAACCGATATCAGGGCAGAAGCGATGTGACGTAACCGTTCGCGGGGGTCACGGAGAGTGCCTGTTACGCACTGCTTTCTTCCAGGCACATCAGGCTATTGGCGGTATCGCGATGTCTGCCTTCTCCTTGCCATGTTCTAGCTATATCTCCAGGTTGGTAAACTCAATTGCAAACACGTGCCAATTGGCGTTTCCCTGAGGCCTGGGTTTTGCATAGCCTACAGGGTGCAGCAGATAGACCTGCCGTCCCGACCCGGCCCGTCCACCTAGCCCAGCAGACGTCTAAAGCTGTGCGTCGCGAGGAACAGGCCTTGACATGTGCCATCAACCATGTGCATGAGTCAGGTGCACACATTCCTGGTCAGGTAGACGCTGACGAGCCCTTGTTGTTGTTGTTGCAGCAGCGTGAACGCCCTCTACAGAAGCCGTCGTCTTAAGGCAGTCGTTTCCGGCGGGTCCTTCCTTCGAACAGCACCGCTCTCCGCCTGTGAGTGGAGAGAGCCTGCATCTTGATGCAGCTGACTGCGCTCTGTAGTTGATGAATCAAACCGCTCTCATTCATAAAACCCAAAATGTTCCAGGGGCACAGGATTGGCTGAGGGAGGGTTTCGCAAAAAGACGCCGCACACTTCGGCAGCCAATGAGGCAAATGACACACACACTCTCTCATTCTCTCTCGCTCGCTCGCTCGCTCTTCTGTTTTGGTGCTCCTCTTTAACCCCCTCTCTCTCTCTCTCTCTCTCTCCCTCTCTCTCTCTCTCTCTCTCTCTCGCTCTCGCTCTCAGCACTCAACAGCAGTAAAAACAACGTTCTGGCTGCTGGTGGCGAACATTGATGGAACTCTAGTCAGTTTAGTGCTGAATTCCACTGGGAGATGAGCAACAGAGTCCTGGTAGGAAACACTGAGCCTTAATCCTTTCCAAAGCCCAAGTGGGAGCATCATATTGGGGGTTGACTTAGTTTGCCTCACTCCGCCTATCGCTGTAGTTTTTAAAGTGACTCCGTGATTCGCTTATGCCATTGGGTCACAGAGGAAAGTACTCTAAAAATGAAAATGCCATCGACTAACTGATTGACAGGTATATTGACTGCTCCTTAACCCGGCCCCCCGGAGAAACAATAAGGGTGGGCTGACGTCAGGCCTAATCCAATGGAGCGTATATTCAATATTCACTTTGTGTTTTTCACATGCAATGTGCAAATTTCAGGCGTGTAGTCAGGAAACCACAGCGAACACACACACACACACACACACACACTCACACGTGAATCAATAGTTGCTGTGATCCACTGGCACGCCGTGAACCAGGCTGGAGTGCCAGAGTTTGTGGGGCACTGGGTTAAATGGGTTTGTTATTGGCATGTGCAGAAAGGGGTTTTTGAGATTCAACACTGCCATCTACAGGTAGCGTTCGCCAGGACAGCCTCCCGCGAAGCTTGATGATTACATCATCGGGTTAAGGGCGCTGGCGTGGCTCGGCACAGACAAAGGGGAGAAGGCGGAGGAGCCCTGATCAGACGCAGGTAAAGTAAACACACCAGTCAGGGCACTTCAGTGGTGGCTGCTTCACTCCACGTTTTCCTTTTTTCTTTTTTTTTTAAACAGTAAAATCTATCTGGAGGAAACGGGCTTAGTGTACATATGTAGAGAATAACACCATTAAACCACGTTTTCCAAGGTCAAAAGCCATGAGCACATAATTGGTGCACAACACCAATTTGTTCACAGTGAACGGCTCACAGTAAGCAACATCTTGGAAGGAAGGTGAGTTATTAAATATCAATCATTATGGTTGTTCTATACCAAGGCGTCTATACCCACGTCTGCTGCTGCGTTGTTATAGTAGCCGTCATTAAGCGAGGCCAAAGATGCAGATAAATAAGTGCTCGGAAATAGCACAGAGATCCTCCTACTCCTCCAATTTAAAAAAAAAAAAAAAAAAAGACCATGTGCTTGATAAGAAAGCACTCCTCGGCAGAAAGCTGAACGTCTCTGGCACGCGGCGAGGCTAATCAAGCCAAATACAGTGGGCCGTGTTTCATTAAGCGTTTCCCCTTTTGAACCGTCATCCTGGGTTGACTTGAGGCAGCCGCCTGCTTGCGCTGGAAGAGGGATAGACGGAGAGACAAGGGGAAGGGGAGCAGCCCGCCAACATTCATTAGAGCCCCTCATTGGTTGCAGTCATTCAGAAGCAGCTGATCAAAGGGACAGGCTGTGGGAATGTAAACATAGAGCGGAGGTAATCCAGGGAGTAATTGCATTCCCTTGAAAAGGAGTTAAGCATTAGGTTCTGTGGGGAGACGGAAACGCTGATTGAAGTGATTTGATTATTTTCTTTCAGCCACTTTGAAAAATAAAGAAGAGAAGAAAGGGTTGTATTAATTTAAATGCAATCATTTCAGAGGAACTTGGATCCATCGCCAAAGTACTGTGTTAATGATGGTTTTTGGTGGACCAGGATGGGTCCTGGTTTGTTATGGCTTCCTGTTCTGACACTAAACGAAGCACACAGCCAAAGTACACGGCTTCTCTGACCCAACCAGATGAAATCAGAAGGCAAATTAGTTTAAACTTAATTGCTTGGGAGTTATACAATTAAATTTAACCTGAAAGGTTTTTTTGTGCTGGCCAAGCTACAAATACCCAATCAAATTCAAGTTCATATTGATTTACCCACAACGTATTGCATATCATATTAGATTCTGAATTCCCAGGGTTCAATCGGGTATTTGTGCCAGCGAGGGGAGCCAACCTAATTTCATTGTTATAGTTAGTGTGTGAATGTTCGATCACATCTATTCATAAAAATCTATAGTTCCTCATAGAAGGATGGCGCTACTTGGTTTTCAGCCCTAACCTAGACACTTGAAGGCCAGTATTGTATGACTACACTGCCTCCTGGTGTCCAGCTGAATACTACAACCAGCTATAAATATAACAGTGCAGCAAATACCCAAATATACTTTCACAGCCCAATGACCCCTTGATGGATTGAGAAATCCACCAAGCTCATCCCAGGCCTTGAGCCTAACAATATATTTATAATGCCTTTTTTACCTTTTCATTTATTCAGCGTTGGTGCTTAGTAATGTCATGTAGAAATAATTAAAATCTATGGATCAGGCTCCATCTTTTCATATTGTACGTTTTATTCATATATATTGTATAATACAAATAATTGAAACAGGTTTTGGGGGACAATAAGTTTTATTTTGTTTTACTTGGCTTGGGCAGCATAGCTCTGGGAGGGCTGGACCTGGAGAGTGGCTCAGTGATGGTATATTCTTAGGGAGCTGCGGACGCTGTTGGTGGAGCCAATATTGACTAGAAGGTTTAATACCAGGGGTATGGTGAAAATAAAAATTTAAAATAACTGCGATCAGAAACACTGCTGCTACTGGCATGAAAGAGTTTGGTTTGTTTTAAAAACAGCTTGAAGAGACTCTTCAGGCATTTAAAGTTGGCCTCTTTAAAAGGTGCCATGACATGCCACCAGGTGTGGTGTGATTAGCCGTTACAAGCCGTTTTGGAAGCCTGCCCCATATGACGTCATATGGGGCCGGAAGTGGGCGTGTCCACCTAGATGTGGGCTGGATAGATCAGTCTACCAGCCTACCCGGTGGACTGTAGCAAACGTTGCTCATCAATCCGTCACACATCTAGCTGGACACACACACCTGTGATGTGTTAAGGGGCTGATTTCCAAAACGGCTTGTAACGGCTGATCACCACACCTGGTCGCATGTCATGCTATTTTTAATGAGAGATAATTGCATAACCAATTTCACCTGAGCTACAAATGACCAAAAAACTTTTAGAAACAGACCCATAAAATTGCCTAAATCAATTACTTTATTTACGTGAATATCTCAAAATATACTTTCGGGTTTCCATTCGAGTAATTGCTTAATGCATAATTCAACAAGGCAATTGAAATTGATCTCAAACTATATATGACTGAAATTGTTCAGTTATATATAGTTTGAGATCAATTTCAATTGCCTTGTTGTTTCAACATGTGTCAATAAGTCATCAGGCACATAGAAATTGGTTAAACAATAACTGCAGAAGAACAAAAATAATTTATATACATATATATATATACATATTCGCACAAAAATGTCAAGGTCTTAAAAAAACAGGATATCTGTCAGGTGTGAAGTTAAAAATGTGGGGGAAAAACGAGAGCAGAGCAATTCTAAATATATGCATAATGCATATTTATTACAATTTATTAAACTTTGAAGAAAACATGACTGATGTAGATCTTTAGTGGCCCTCTTAGACACTGGGACCAATCAACCATTATACTGGAGAAAGTTGGTCCATAGCTCACGGCTAACAACGCTTTGTAACTTTGAAATCCTACATTGCATAGAGGGCAGAGGGCAACTACATTTGCATGCTCTAAAAACATGGCCACAGACCGACATTCATCAAACAACCAACACGCTTTTACATTGTGAAGGCAGCGTTGACATTTGTATTGCACTGACAAGCTAGAGCAATATGCTGCTGAGCCGTACTCTGAATAACATCTCAAATGTATAGCCGTTTGGAGGTATATCGTGGAAACTTCCATCTCCTAAGCTCTGGGCTTCTGAGGAAAAAAGAATCCCTCACAGATATGGTTATAGTCCACAACAATACAGGGAAACAGAGGTGTTGCATGTGTTTCAGACAGTGTCTATTCAGCGGTGCAAAATGCCTGAATACTGGCAGAGACTACCACCAACCATCCAGGCGCAGTATCCATGTTCTGCCAGGAGGTACTGACACAATGTTGTCACCCAACTATTTTACAATCCTCGTCAAAAGTGAATCAACAGTAACACGGTGGTCGCTGCACCACTTAGATAAACTCTCCGCTTGACGGAAGAAGTGCTTTATGGTGACGGGACCGCTACAAAAATGAGAGCTGAATGGCAAAACGACAGGTGGGAGGCATGTGTAGAAGTAGTATCATCTTCTTGGCAACCAGGAAAACCTCTCCCTCGCCCTCCCTTCCCAAGAAAGCCTCGCAGAGTGGCCAAGGTTCGAGTTTGGGCGGGCCTCTGGACTCTTGAGGGGAACTAGCACGGAGCACGGAGCCCGGCGCAGCGGGCACTCAAGGGGGGAGGCACTGCCAGACAAAACCCTTCGACAAGCCCCCTTCGAATTCAGTGGAGGAAAAGGGGTATGAAATGCCCTCGTCCTCCCCCAGACTGAGGAGGTATTCTTCCCCTCCCAGAGAGAGGGCCAGCGGCGTGGTGAGAGTGGCGAAAGACGGCGTCTCCTCCCCTTCGGGGGAGCACAAGGGGGCAGGCAGGGAGGTGAGAGGGCTGGGGGAGGGGGAGAGGGGCTTGGTGGCAAGTGGCGGAAAGTGCTCCATGGTCACGGTGCTGCTGCACAAGTCATCGACGGCTTCTAGGGAGTGGGGGGGGGGGTACAACACGTCACAAAAACAGGCAGATGTGGGGAGGGCTACCAACAGGGTTGGAGAGCTTGGAGACGACATTCCATTAGGGATTGGTTCATGCCGTACCACGGTACCAAGGCAACAACGTCATTGAAATGTTCAATGACAATAATCGTGACGCACAATTTTGAGATTTGTGTAATGTGTCTTCACCAGGTGAAAACTTCAAACTTCAGCTCAAGCCACAATGGGGAAAATGGGTACTGTCAGTATAGTATGATTACTATGGATGCACCGGTTGAACGTCCAAGGACGATTACCAACAGGTTTTGCTAATATAATTAAACTGGGCACCAGTCGATTTGCTTTAAATGCTGCAGAATGCAACACGTGGAATACAGGTTTCCTGAAATTGCAAAAAACATTCTTGCGACAATCATGCGCACATCATGAATACAGCATCATCGACAGACAAACTTTTTTACTTGAGATCGCTTAAATACCATACTTAGAATGTAGCAATTTGAATGGAAACCAGGAGATTTGTGAATTGGTAACATAGCCCTGAGTCTTCCTTCATTGTAAAAAAATATAACTTGGTCTCAAATATTGCTGAGTGTGCCAGATACTGATTTCAAGTTACCTCTCAATTGAAAACACCAACACCTGTACAGAGTTATGACAAAATTCTTTCATGAAAGGATATAAACTGTTGTCTAAGACTAGTCTCGTTAGTCTATGAAGTTATTGCAAATATTGCATTTAGTCCATCACAATTTCAAACTCTAGGTTTGCAAACTGAAGGTTTTTTGACGATTGAAAAGAATCAATCATTTTAAGCAGACCGAGACCAAGACGACGACCGACTATACAATAATGGCGACATCCAAGAATCTGAGGACAACACGGCCGCCTGTGACTGAAGTCCAGGACTCACCTGTGGAAGACCTGCTCCGGAGAGATGAAGTATGGGTATGCTCTACGAGGCCATCATCACTGGAACAGTCTGTGTGTTCTTCGTCGTCGTCGTTGTTGTTGTCCTCCTCCTCCTCCTGGTCCTGGGGATCTTCTGGGACATCAAAGGGGGAGTGGTCTTCCGAGGAGAGGTACACGTCGATGGGACCCTGGCTGCTCTTCAGGAAGAGCTGGAGACTCTAAAAACATGAAAAGATTCTTAATACAAGTGAGACGTAATCCATTTAGACACAATGTTTCCAGAACAGCCTCGAAACATCGAGCCCGTTCACCCTGTTCATTCATGCATGAATTGATCTTGATATTACAACTTCGGTCACTTTACATTCAAGAGTTTGCACTTTGCTTCGATGCTGTCAATCACATAGAATGTTGCATCTGGAGGGGTGTGCTAGAGAACTCACATGAGGTACAGGGGGTGGAACAACGACATGAAGTGATCCATCCTCCTACCTCTTCTGGATGGGGCACTTCCAGAACGGTATCGGCGGGGGCTTTGACCACAATCACCGTCTGCTCCCTCAAACTAGGGATCGTTTTCACGTCCTCGTAGGACAAATACAGAAACGTGGGTCCAAGGGTCAAGGATATACCCCGGCATCATTGACCTGGTTAGGACACATCCATCATGCCATGAAGCCCATTGATATAAAAAAAAAGAAACAAGGAGGAGCAAATGCACAAGATTGGACTAGAAAAGGATATTTCTCGCTGATCTCATCTTCACACGTGTGGTTGACCTGCTCCAGGGCGGTCTCGATCAACTCGTCCAGCCTCTTCTCCGTGTCCTTGAGGGTCTGGACTTCGCGGTCCAGCTTAGCTTCTAAATCCGGGCCCCTGCGCATACAATCGCCAAGTGTTCAGCCAAAGGGTGATGTGCTCTACGGCGTCAGTCACCAGGGCTGGCACTGTGGTACCTACGTCGACTGCCAGGTGTGCTTGGACGTCCTGACGAGGACCCCTGCGCCCAGAAGGATGTTTGCGATGTCGAGAACATTTCTCATGCGGACGCCGAGGGACTGCCACGCCTTATTCATGTCCAGTATGCCATCTGCGGAGCTTTCCACCATCCCCCATAAAGCCCTCGTCCTCTGGGAGAGGACTGTATCGCACTTTGCCTGGAGAGTAGAAGACATCAAGAAGATGGTGAACAAACTTAATGTAACTCATACATACTTCTGACCAGTCTCAAATGTTTCCTGCATTTGGCTAAATATGCTTGGAGGTGATGGACAGTTTCTTACCCTCAAGTAGCCTCTTTAGACGAAACTCTTAAGCAAACCATGTAAACGTAACGTTTAGGCGACGTCGGCTTTTGCAACTTTTATGAATGACAGAGAAAATCGAAGTGCCCAACTGACATTGGTGCATTATTAGACATAATAAAAGGCCATACCTTTATCACATTAGGGGGGGGCCCACTGCGTGGAATCCTGAAGTCACAGTTAGCCTCCTCCAGCTCTGCGCCTTGGTGGCCTTCACAGGAAGATATTGCAAAGACGGTTCTTAGACATGCATTAACAGGATACAATTTAGAACTAGAAAGCTAGAAGACTTTGTGAGGTTGGGCCCAATTAAGATTAAGCCTCATAAGTACCTCATGCGCGTCTTTGAATGATCACGTATGAACATGTCACAATGGAGTCACACACTGGAACTACTGCGGTGGCTGGGGATGAAACTGGCCTGTTGTTTTGGTCCCATTTGCAATATCAAATTTACCTTTTGAAATCGCCGACTGTACTCACTTCATGTGTATGAAAAATGCTTAAACTTTGATACGCACAAGACGGGATTCTGCTAGCCTGCCAATAAAAACAGTCTTGCCCACTCCACAGTACACCCGAGGAAAATAAATTCTAACGCCACACTATTGATGTAAATATCTGTGTTGAAATAAAACTATCCTTGCATCACATTGATGGACAAGATAAGATACACTTTATTATCCTTGGAGGGAAATTTGTCCACTCCAATGCTGTCACATATAGCTGCTTACATAAAATAAATAAAAATACAAATGCAGGCACTGCATACATATAGGACACAGGCTACGTATATCATACAAGAACAGTGCAGTTCTCACACTCTCTCACACACAAACACACAATGAGTCATGTTCAGTAATATTATGGGTAATATGATTGTCTGAGCACAGACTGCTCATAGATGGACTGCAAGGGGAGCTTTTCAGATCACCCCATCATCTTCATAGCGGAATGAATCAGGCGCCCAATTTTTGATTACAGCTGGACAGGAAGGTTACCATACTTAAGAATGCTCTCTAACACCGCCTGATAAAATAAAAACATAACTTTCTGATCAACACCAACCACCCGGAGTCTACGTAGGAAGTAGTCTTTGCCGGAGACGAGTACACAGGTGATCAACATGAACCTGCCAACTGAAAAGGTTATCAAGATGGATAACCTATCTAAATTCTTCCATGTGACTCCCCTCTTCTACAACCTCCACTGGCTCCCTGTAGTAGCCCGCATCAGATTCAAAACGATGGCACTGGCATACAAGGCGGTCGATGGAACTGCCCCTGCCTACTTCCAAGCTTTGGTCAAACCACACACCCCAGCTCGATCCCTCTGCTCAATTACCTCAGCTGGACGTCTGGTGCCATCACTAAGAGCAACCAAAGATCACAACTTGTCTCTTATCTTCGGACCACAGTGGTTGAAAGAGCTCCCTGCCGATGTCAGGACCGCAGAGTCCTCAAACGACTCAAAACTCAACTGTTCAGAGTTCACCTAGACTCTACATAGCCATTCAGTCCCCTATTTGTCTGTTGCACTATTGGTTGTACGTCCTGGCACTTAATGAACGCACTTCATGCACGTTGTATTCATTCATTGTACTTAATTGTGTTGTGCATGCATGCTGTGTAGCATGTCCTTAATCGTGTAGCATCTGCAGTAGCTAGCTATCACTGCTGTGTACAGGGGATGGGGTTAGCCTGGCGATTGTTAGTACTTGCACTTGGTTCTATGAACATCTTTCCTGTACCGACGGAGATATATAGTTTCACTTCATATGACAAATGTACTAAACTAATGTACTAATGTACCTAAATGTAATTGTAATACCAAGATAGCTGTAGGAGTTGACTTGGTTTTCCCACTCGTCTCAGCAGTAGGGTAGTTTATTCTTCATACTGTAGCTACAAGCGGCGGGAGCGGCGGACTGATATTACATAGGCAAACGGATCTATTGGTTTATTTACCTGCCGCTGTCATTGCTACATAAGCAGAGTACAGTGCACGAATGAATTGTATTAGCCTTCTCAATGAACAAGACACGTTTGAAAGATCATTGCGATGTGTCTGATTTTTAAGACGATGATGAGGAATTGGTTGTATCCAACGAACCGTACCTGTACGAGTCGGTATACACTGACGAAGAACTGAGAGAGCATCTGGAAAGACGGATGGCACCGCACTCTTTGTCAGTAACGTATGGTCCTTTAGATTGCGGGGTTTGGCGAAGTCGTCCGGTCTGAAATGATCACTACACAATCGCCATTTGAGTAGAGTCTCCGCCGGTGTGTTGATGTCCAAGCCAGCAGCAAGAAGCCACAGTTGAGTCCTTTCTGGATCTCGGAATGGAAATTTGTGGAAACTTTGGGGTGCCCAGCTATGGGGTTTATTGGTACAATTGGTAAATGCACACTGAATCACCATGTTGCCCAGTCGTTTGTTTCCAATCCAGTCATTCAATCCCACTGTAATAGGCTACTACTAGGTGTCTCGACTCCCAACTGGAGTGCGCTTCTCGGTTCGGTTTACTTACACCGGAGCAGAGTAAAATTCCGCCGCTGCTGAGAAAGTAGTCCCTCAATATGCAACGCGATGCAAGGACAGCGTTATAATTTGTTTATTTGCCTCGGGTCTACTGTGGAGTGGGTTATACTGTTTTTATTGGCAGGCCAGCAGAATCCGGTGGACTTGCGCTACACAATGGCTCACTTGGAAATTAGGTCCAATGTCCAAAATACAGAACTATCCGTTTAACTTCAAGTGTGCGGCCTGGTTTGGTTTTCGTATCTACTAAGTATCAGCGCGTTTTCCAAGAGGACACGCGTCAGCACTTTCAAGTAACCGATTCGAAATTGGAAAGTGGATATGAAGACTGGTGTAGTTTGGTCTCACCAGTCACCCGCCGTGGCTACAGTGGACTCATAAGCTTTCTTAACAAATGCATCAATCGTAAGCGAGGAGGGTGGTTGAGAGACGCAGAATCGTTTATTTGCCTCCATGTGATCAATTTCGATTTACTTGCAGGGTTAAATACAAAAAACAATTGCCAGAACAAACTAACCCCTTGGCCGAGTTGCAGAAGTGATCATGTTAGCGACGGTGGAGAGGAGGCGACCATCCACTCACGCAGGCGTACTACACGTCTATGTATACATCCATATCAGTGTACTCGCTCTGAGAGACTACACGCTTTAGTATTGTTGCAGGAAGGATACGGAGGCACATGGCTTTCAACGCGATGGGGCTTCCGGTCGAGATATCAGTTTCCGTTCCATGTTTTGTAAAATCTAATTAAAGTCAAATGATGTGTAAAAAATAAAATAAAAAACTTGCTATTGTTCTCCTTGTTATTTTTTTAAAAATATTTTCGCTTCGGATACTGTTTGCTGACTAACAGCCTCATAGTAATTATTAGAACGGAAATTGCGTTTCTGTATCTAGGGATAACGGTACAATTCATGACTCAAATAACGAGATTTTAATAACATTACAATATTTTTTATACAGAAAAATCCAATATAGCCATACTATTAAGCGTAGCAATGCATGTCGGCCAATGATGGTGGATGTGGTAAGATGTTAAACTTATTTATTTTAGAGTTACAGGTAGGCTACTGTTTTCACAGTATTTATTTTTAAATTTGGTGGAAGGTTCAATCATGACAATTTAACATTGGAAACACAAACATAAGAAAAGTGTTATGAATAAAGAATATTTTTTAGGCTTTAACGACCACGTGGCGCTGGGCCTTTTCCTTTCATTGTAACCACAAAAGATTACCAGGCCATTTACAAAGTGACATCCTAAATATATCATAATAAACTAGCTGTTAAATCAAAATTACACCTCAAGGACAAGATAATTGATGACAGCTTTAATCATCATCAAACTTAATCTTCTTCCCCTGAAAAGCCTGGATTTGTCCTTGCTCCTTCCTCTTCTTGCTGGCTTCCCATGATGGATGCAGGGACTGCTGTTCTGGCGGATTGGAATTAAAAGCTGCAACACTGCGACCTGGTTGCCTAGAACTGCGCCCCCTTCCCCTTCCCCGACCACCGTCACTTTCCCTTTCCCTTCCTCTCCCGGTGAAGTCCCTCCCCCGGTTGTTGGACCCAAAAGGTCTACTTTTAAAGTCACGTTTGGCGTTGCTGAAATCAGATTCTGCTCTGTCCCCGCTCTCCCGGGAATTGAATCTGGGAGGCCGGCTGTCAAATCCACCACGGCCACCACCCCTCATTCCCCCACGGCCACCACCCCTCGTTCCCCCACGGCCACCACCCCTCATTCCCCGACCGCCACCGAATCTATCTCCTCTGCCTCTGCCACCGAACCCCTGTCTGCCCCCATCACCATCCCCATCCCCATCACCGCCTCCACGCTCTGACCGGGAAAGGGACTGGCAGAAGACGGACGTGAACTTGGACCCATGGGAGTCACCGGGACCTGGCTCCGGCTCGGCGACGCCCTCTGGTTCTGAAGGGGTGTCCTTCACCCCGCTCTTCGTTTTCTTATTCTTTTTGAACTTGCTCACTTTTCCTAAGAAGAAGTCATCGTCGCCGTCACTCTCCGACTGAGAAGACCTCTTGTGGAAGCGCTCCTCTGTGCTGTCGTCAAAGTACTCCTTTGGTGCTTCCTCATCAGAGGACTCTATGTCGCTCTCGTCGTCATCAGACATTTTCTGATTTGATTCACGTTCAGGCTTAAGATTAGGCCTTATGTCCCCCTTGTTGCTCAGGGGTTTCTTAAGATCCTTGGCCTCAGAGTACTTGGTCGACGTACCTTCCTCGGAGGCATCGTCACTATCCGAATCTGGGGACCTCGGGGGCACCTCCGTGCTACTGTTGGACACCTCATCCTCATCGGACTGCAAATCACTGTCGTCGTCCCCTTCATCCTCCTCGTCATCATCATCATCTTCACTATCATCGTCCTCCACTCCCTGGTGCACTTTCAGGACACTCTTTGACAGTGGTGAACCCTTGTGTAGAGGCTCCTCTATGGCGTCATCATCTGACTCCTCGTCACCTGCTCCCTCTAATGCTGTGGTGGGCTGCCGTGAGGTCACCTGTCTTTTCTTCTCAGTGACCTTACTGTGTGTGTCACTTTTCACAACCCTGTGGTGGGGATCGTCCATGGCTTTAGCACCCTCCGATGGTGGTGGTGGTGCCTTTACTTGAAAGACTACCTTGCATTTTTCCAAGCAACTCTTTCCGCTGTCATTTTCCACGGCCTGAGTCTTTTCTTTGGCCGTTGTGTGATTTGTCTTTTTTTTTCTTTTTTGTTTTCCTTTTTTCAAGGGCTCGGGAACCTTAGCAATTGTATGGCTCACCCCAGACAAGTCTCTGTTTTGAGTAGTGGTCACTTCAGAATCTGCGCCCCCTATTTCTTCCTTCTCCTCACAGCCACCCGTTTCCTGTTCTTCACTCTCCTCTTCCTCCTCCATTTGCTTTCTTTGCGTTAGTTCATCAGCATCTGCAACCTTAGGTTTTCCCCTTTGAGCCTTGTTGTCTCCCTGTTTTTTCGACCCACCGTTTTTCGACCTTTCCTCTCTGAAAGCTTTCACAGCTAATTTAATAGTCGCAATCCTCTTGCTGAACTGAGGGTGGCTGGCTATTCTGGCAATGGCTCGGTCGGTTACAGAAGAGGCTGGGTTTCTACAAACCACATCAAAGACGATCTCCTGCTGCAAGGCTATCTTGGTCACCTTACAGAAAAAAATAGGGAAAAAAGTATAACTCACATTAAAGTCATTTTGACAGCATTATAAATGTTAATAATTGTAATAACATTTAAAACCTTAAATTGTTATACATTTAAGGTATATATTCTCCTCGCAATCCATTTCCAGTGTGACTCGGAGGGGTTTCCACCCTAGATGTTATGACAAAGTTTGAGCCTGATGTAAGAGAACAAGGTACCGTCTCTCCCTGGATGTACCGTAGCTACAGGTATGGAGAAGAGCTGGCAGAACCTACCACATCCGGTTTAAGGGCCTTCATCTCATGGATCTCTTCCACCATGCGGTCGGCTCTCCTCTGGTTCTTCTGCACCTCGTTCTCTTTTCCCTTCTTCTTCTTCAGAGCGGTGATCTGTCGCGTGAGCTTCCTGATGAGCAGCGCCCTTACCCGGCTCACCTCCTTCCTCATCAACACCACCTCGTTGTTGAGGTTCATCCGCGAAGTGTTTTCCTTCTTTGGTTCACGCAACGCCACTTTCTTTTTGCCCTGCGTGGCCTGGGGCTCTTTCTCTGTCTCCTCTTCCACATTATCATTTTCACCACTGCCATCGTCGTCCTCCTCCTCCTCCTCCTCCTCTTCTTCCTCCTTCTCTTCTTCTTCCTCAGCCTCCTTCCCAACCTGCTTTTCCTCACTTGCCACCTCTTCCTCTAGCTTTTCCTTGGAAAGAGTCTATGAAAACAGAATGCATAGTGGTGAACTATTGTTAACTATTTATTATAACAAACACTGCACAACAACTAAAAAAAGTGATTATTTAAAATAGGGTTAGGGAAACAGATGGGCTTCACATCATAGCTATTTACAGTGTTAACAGATGTCTTGGAGTAGCAACTCACGTGAATGTTATTTCTTAAAAGCAGCCAAGCTGTCCACCTTTTTAAATATGCTGACAAGGAAAACAATATAGCAGAAAACAAGGCTTTGAATAACATGAAAAGAGAATACTACTCGTGGCCATACCTCAGCTGTATTCTCCTCACTCTCTCGCTCAGTGAACAGATCGGTCTGTGGAACATTTTCTTCTGCCTCTTCCTGTCTTGCTTCAGCACATGGAACCACTTGCTCGGCCAAGTCCTCTGCAGGGGCCTGCCGTTATAAAAACAACCAAGGATGAGAAAGGTGCTGACAGAGCAACCAGATTCAACTTCTCTGAGGCTCATATGTGCAAATGCCAAAAGCTTGATTTTGATTTGAACTATAAGGGTATTACAGCTAATGACTTGCAAACCCTGGGCTTCGTATGAACCATCTATGATCACTTGTCGCACTACATCCTCACATGCTGATGCCACAGCAGACAACTTGGTATGAAACCACATTGGCTTTTTCATCACTTTTCATTGTCGTCTCAGCTGTCTGAAATACCAGTACTAGCACTAGCAATAATTGAAACCAGCATTCAATTTGCATACGTTTAAAGACAATTTAGTGAGGGTACCTTGGAAATGTCCTGTTGCTCTGAAATATTGTCACTCATCTCTGAATTCTGTGACATTTTCTGACACTCTTTTTCCCCCACGACAATCACCGTTATCTCCTCTGTGGATGTCATCTGCAGGAATATGACAGTAAACAAATGACAAGATATTTTAAAAACAAAGTACTGTGAAATTAATAATTGATGGCCAATACACAAAACCTATACATGTTAGCATGCATGTTTTACAATAAGTTAACTGACAAAAATTATTTCTCCAGTGAAAAATCTGACACTTGGGGACACTACATGGGGTGGTTGATATGTGTCGCATTGACATGCGTGACCAAAAGCAATTAAGGGCTCTGAATGCAGTGAACTTGTTCTTTGAGACCATGAACACTTCTTTAGGCAAGACTCTATATAGCATAAACATATAGTCTATGTTAAGCTTTGTATATCAAGGAGTTGTTTCGGGAGGCCCAAGGTGATTTAACACATGAAAGGGTAGCTTGAAATGTGCAGCAGAGTATTTTTTGAGATTGGTTCTGAGGAGAGCAGTTCAGGGGAAGAACTTTTGGACCAGCCTGAATCCTATACTGGGGGATCTATGGCATTACCTTGAATAGATTACGAAATACAAATACATTGTTGTTGATCAACAAACATGTCACAGTACCAGTAGTAAAGTATTCACAGTATTGTATTTTTCTTTTTGTGTCAGCATATTGGTATGGTATGGTCAAGATAACAGTGTACATCAGAAACCAGCATTCAATTTGTATACGTTTGAAGACAATTTAGTGTGTGTACCTTGGAAATGTCCTGTTGCTCCGAAATATTGTCACTCATCTCTGTATTCTGTGGCATCTCCTCACACTCTTTTTCCCCCACGTCAATCACCGTTATCTCCTCTGTTGACGTCATCTGCAGAAACATGACAGTAAACAAAAAACAAAGCACTATGAAATTAATAATTGATAGCCAATGCACATCAAAACCTATACATGTTATCATGAGTTGGATTTTTTTACAATTAAGTTAACTGACGAATTCGTTTTTCTCCAGTAACTTTAAACGTGGGTGAGACGTGCGGAGCAGGCACGGACAGGTATGGTAAAGGCCTTGTGATTTGTACACGAGAATCGACAACCTCGCATAACATTAGAAATCAATATAATTTACAGTATTTAAAATACAAACCATAAATTCCCCTGTTTAAAAGAAGAATTTAGAATATAAACGTGTCAACGTCGGGTGCATGCATGGTCCTATGTTGTGGAGGCGGCCATTGATCTGACGCGGGTTGACGTCGAGTGTGACGCGTCACGTCAGAAAGCGACGCACTGTTTCGTGAAAGGGGGAGGGCCTTCCACTGACTGTTTTTATTTATTTCTTTGTTTCATGTGCATAAAACAAATACAATGGGTAAAAATTGAAGAACCGCACATAGTAGCATGACTGCATAACATTTCCGTGGCATTTACCAGAGCGGTATCAGAGGTGAATCAACAGGGGGAGGATGAAGCGGCGCAATGCGGACTGCAGCAAACTCCGACGGCCGTTAAAACGGAACAGAATTACCGAGGGTATATATAGCAGGTACGCAAAAAGGGGGCTTGAGGGACGTTATTGTATAACAATGGCGCCCCTTAAGAAATGTAAAGACAGCGGTGGCAGCATCCGTCTTGTACAAAGAGCTACCGCGTTTTTTATTGACAGTAGGACACCTTGAATGAATGCTCCTACGTTACAGTATCGCAGGCCTGATTCAGTGTACCATCCCATTCATGATATTGTACCAAACGGCAATATCTGGCCATCACATTATTTTAATTATTATTAATTATTATGGTATCGAGGTTGGAATTTGCCTTGCGTGTGCGTGTGTGTGTGTGTGTGTTGTTTTTTTTAACTGACGTTCTGCCTCAGACCTGCGAGGTTAAAACCCCAACGGTCACACTGTGTTACCAAGAGAACAATGCAAGAGCTCCGGAGCACCGCGGAGCTCCAGTTCACGCGTCTTAATACCGGGTAGTCTTCAGGGCTCCCCACACACCAGGTCGTTTTGATACCGGGGGTAGTCTTCAGGGCTCCCCACACACCAGGTCGTCTTAATACCGGGTAGTCTTCAGGGCTCCCCACACACCATGTCGTTTAAATACCGGGTAGTCTTCAGGGCTCCCCACACACCATGTCGTTTAAATACCGGGGGTAGTCTTCAGGGTTAGGGTTAGGGTATAACGACGTCTCTCCTCCGACTAATATAGTTTTGGGCATTTGAACACCGTTTTGACGTTGCAAAAAGGCGCAATACAAACTGGAATATTCTCTGGTTTGGCTTTTGTATATTGTCATTGCAACACTATCTTATGGGTGCTTTTTCAGCGTCAATATTGGGTCAATGTACGACTACTCTATAATTAATGTCAAGCCAGAAAAGTGAAAGCAGCTGTGCAGGGTAAAGCGACATGCCTATACATGCTCTTCCATAGGTCCTGACTCCTATTTTCTCTTGCGTGTTCAAATAGGATCACTATTGACATACTCATTCACTCACATACCCATACGCATTGCAAGCGAAGTAACGTGATGAAGTGAAATCCACTTCACAAGGAGATTTCATCGATGTTACTTTCTGAAAATATGATGCAAGTTTGCACTCTCTATAAAGCTTCCCTAGCTCTAATACAAACAATGCATTTGTTGTGTCGGTCTCTGTCTAATCCAGACTGTTTCATGCTCGCTCGCTCTCTCTCTCTCTCTGCTCCTGCAGTACGTTCCTATACCTGAAGTTCCTGGTAGTGTGGGTGTTGGTGTTGCTCGCAGACTTTGTACTGGAGTTCAGGTTTGAATACCTGTGGCCCTTCTGGCTTTTCATCAGAAGTGTCTACGACTCGTTCAGATACCAGGGGCTGGTAAGGGATGTCTTTGTGTCTTTCAGTTTAGTCCTTTTTTTTTGGGGGGGGGGGGTTGTTTATAACTAGTGTTCTATTGTCTCTGCTTTTTTCTTCTCTCCTCAGGCCTTCTCGGTGTTCTTTGTGTGTGTAGCGTTTACGTCAGACATCATCTGCCTCCTCTTCATCCCTGTCCAGTGGCTGTTCTTTGCCGCTAGCACCTACGTATGGGTCCAGTATGTCTGGCACACAGGTGGGTGTCCTCCCCTCACTGCCACTCTATCAATATCTGCCTTAGAAATGACATTGTGCAAGGTGACTGTTGAATTCTAAAGGGACTATCTAGATAAGGAACTACTGTATTGGGGCAGTGTAGTAACAAGGGTCTTCATTTTCTAGGTTCTGGGTGTGATTCCCAATGTCTGCCTCCCCATCTACCTGACCTCTTTTAGCTAGAGGCCCAACCTACTGGTCTTTCATGGCCAGTAATGTTGTGTAGGGAAAGTGGTATAGAACAAAATCAACACTGCCTGGGTGACGATTCCCCCTGGGGTCAATGGTATTTCAATATGCTTTGAATCAAAGTGGCCACCAAATGTCATATTTATCAATGAAAGCATCTCCATGGTGATGTATACTCATATTGGAAATCAATAGTAATCCATGTTTATCCTGCCCCTTGTTTTTGTTCAGAAAGAGGAGTGTGTCTGCCCACTGTGTCGCTATGGATACTCTTTGTGTACATCGAGGCCGCCATCCGCTTCAAAGACCTGAAGAACTTCCATGTTGACCTGTGTCGTCCGTTTGCTGCTCACTGGTAAACACCTTAACTTCTGCACCTGGTATGGGCTGTTGTAGTCATGCAACCGCACAAATGAACACCTCTGAGGTATGCAAATTGTAGATGGGAGCAAAATGTTGGAGTGAAATTAACGCTCAATCCAAGGTATCATGTGAGAAATCTGACGTTTTTACCCGTCAGGGATTTCCCCGCTGTCACATAGAGGCATACAATTTCTTCTTTACTGGCTTGCATCCTATTTGCCGGATGCAAATTGAAAATATGTTTAGGTTCTCAGCACAAACATGGCTTATCAGAGACTCTACCTTGACCAATTTATGCACGCAAACCTGTGGTGTAGTGGAACAGTGATGTCGTTGTCATTGTGAAATAATTCACCAAATCTTTGTGTGAGTCAGGTTTTTCCACTTTAGTTCCATAATGAGTGGTGGTGAACAGCTCTGCTGGGTATCGTATTTCTACACTGTAACCACGTCTCTCACAAAGAGATAAAATTACCCTCTTGATTATTTTGTGTATTTCCAAAATATACACGGGAACATAGAAGATGAAGACCCCGGTCTCTTCCGGAGAACACATTAGAGATGTGTTGATCCATCCAGGAATTGGATTCCAATAATCTGGCCATGTTATGAATATTACCGGTGGTTAGTGTACTGTACACGGCGGAGTGTCGCTGGGTGAGCCCACTCGTGGTGAAAGAGTAAAAACTGTGTTCAAAAGAGGAAAAGGCGGTAATTGCGAAATGACACGGGTCACTATATACTTCTATTCTCCTTTCCTCTCAGCATCGGGTACCCGGTGGTCACACTGGGCTTCGGCTTCAAGAGCTACGTCAGCTACAAGATGCGCCTCCGCAAACAGAAGGAGGTGCAAAAGGAGAATGAGTTCTACATGCAGCTCCTGCAGCAGGCGCTGCCTCCGGAGCAACAGATGCTGCAGCGGCAGGAGAGGGAGGCCGAGGAGGGTGAGACACATACGCGCACAGGCTCATGCGCGCGCACACACACACACACACACACCACACACACACA
>JAOPUD010000107.1:10242433-10254306 GCA_027122715.1 Trisopterus minutus
CACACACACACACACACACACACACACACACACACACACACACACACACACACACACACACACACACACAGGGGGTGTGGCAGTGGAAGAAAGGAATGACAGGAGAGAGGAAGAAGGTATAGAAACACACACACACACTCTCACACACACACACACACACACGTCTCCTCCACAAAGCTGACATCTTCTATTATGCTGGTCTAAGATGCTGTCTGGCTCACCAGGGATGGCTGCACCAGATTGTAACCCGTGTGTGTGTGTGTATGTGTGTCTTGCTGGGTACAGCTCTTGAGTTTCATATTTCTTAATAAATTACCTCTCCCCCCGCCTCCACCTCCGACAGTATGTTCACAGTATGTATTGGCGGTCCATAATACTGCCAGTGTTACATTACAGGAACACAGGTTCTAGTAAGGACCTGTTCTATGCCATCAGAGCATATACGTCAGAGTAATCGGCCGTTGGCGCAGCTGACCTTTGAACATGAATGTACACATCAGTGTTTTCACGTTGGATATGTCTCGATTTTTATCTCAACTTTGTTTCACGCCATGCACGAGTGGGCTCGGGCTTGCCTTTTCTGTTTCTAGCACGCTCGATTCCCAGGTGAAACGGAGCCCTGGCACCCTCCTGTTCCCTAGTGGAGTATTAAACACACCTTCAGCCACACCTGAAGCTTGTTTGTGACTGGTCGAGTGAAGCTGGTACACCTTATATAAACTGTGTGATATTGTGGACAGAGGGGAGCTGCTGGATTTATGTTGGACAACAGAAGGCAGCCCAAAAGGAAAGGACAGAAGAGCAAAGGAGCAAAGAGTGGCAGCCATCATCCAGGGAGACAAGACTCCCATTTTGTGTCCCAAGTCCCTTTGCTCCACTGGACCAGTAATCTCCCTCCGCAAAGACGCTGCAGTGCTTGGGATCCCTGCAGGGGAACCATAGTGGCAAACAGCACTCTTTCTAAACAATTTGGATACCATCTTAAGTGCCACCTTGACCATTGTTCTAGGATTTTCTCCAAAAATCAGAATAGGTGTTTTGCTAATACTTTGTTCAACTTATCAGACCTTATTAAATTGTATTCCTCTAAAAATGTTTTTTCTCTGTGTACAGTTTGACATGGGTAGGGCTCATTTATTAGAAATGGCTGGTAGGCAAATAACTTTGTTAATAACAATGCAAGCTCACCCGTCCTCAACTCTGTCTTCCAACACTCTTATTACTCAAAACCAGTGTAATTATCTTGCATAATATGGTAGACGACACCGAGAATAATTATATGGCACGCAACGTTGCGTGGTTGACTTTCTAACTACAAGCGATGACATGTTTTCCGCTTCAGGTGTGGTAGAGAAGGCCCGACCTTTGTTGGTCAGAACATTGTTAAAACAGACCCAAAGGAGAAGAAACAGAAGCTTTAAACTGGAGGAGAGTGAGTGGTCGTAAAGCCAACAGAAAGACCGCGGCCTTAGCCAAACGCTGCAGAAAGGCAAACCGCCTCAGACACCAGAGACCTCAGCGCAGAACAAGACAGGATAAGAGAGCAGACAGGAGGAGGAAGGGATTTAGTTGTGAAGGAAACAAGTGAATTATGGGATGAAGGTGCGATGCGGCACAAAGGAATGCAGAAGCGGCGAGGGGAGCCAGTCGGATAGCTGGAAGGATGGGAACATGGGCATTTGACTCTCTGCTGTGGGCAAAGATTTACGAGAGGTATACTGAGGGAATCTGTGATTTTGCCCCTCTCCTCTCTTTTAAAACCTTACGCAAAACAACCACACGCTACACAATTCAAAATGGCTTTCAACACATGTCACTCTCGTCACCTCTCTATCCCTCCTTCTGCCCCTAATTTGTGTGCTTTTAAAAGTTTTAATATGACCTTTTACATTGAACGTTTGTAGAGTTATTTTGCCTTGTTGAAAAGTGTCTGAGTACCTAGAAAAAGCATTACATAAATAAAATGTATTATAATTATTATTATTAAAAGAAGGGTTCAAGACAACAAGTAGGATTCATTTAAATGACTACTTTATCTCTGAAAGCCACTGATGGATTATGAATTTATTCAAAGAACAAAGAATGCTTTCATGTTTTCTCATAAAGGGCTGAGTTCTGGTCGGTTGGTCTATACACTCTTCCACCAAATTCTCATTGGCCGTACACGTGCTGCCGATCCTTTCATAAAGGGAAGAGGCTCTTCTTATTCAATTATTTTCAGGGACGAAAGTGACAAGTGCAGACTGATTCAGGAAATTTTTTAATGATGTATTCTGCTGCATTGTGTTATAAATAACACTATTTATTCAAAAAATTATAAAACGGGGAGGTCACCCAACTAAAGGAAGACCACTGGTGGTAACTTGAAAATGTACTCCAAACTGATGACAAGTGTATATACGAATGTACTCTGATAACAACTGACAAGACGCGACAGAAGTGGTAGATGTTTCAGCATTGTCTCTAAAACAGACAGCAAAAAAGTATGCGGGCATACCATCTAAAAGTGTTAGGCATACGAGCGTTTTTCTCATGTTTCTCTGCAGTGCTCCGCCAACTTTGGTGTTAAACGCTCGCTAGCTTTGAGTGTGAACATATCAGAATTGGCAAACGTAGTGCGCATCGCAGCGCCATCCATCGGGACCCATTATAGTAAACCAAGAACAAAACCTAGAATCTAATCATACCGCGGTTGTTGTCCTCCTGCACCGCGATGCTGCCGGACGTGGCTCTCCGTGGCCCCTCTGGTGTGCGATTTGACTCGAGTTAACCGCGCATGTAATGTTTTTTCCCCCCATCGACCAATCAATCGTTCGTAGAGATGTTCGCATCTCAGCAGACCCAGATCTTCCTTGGTTGACTGCAGACATAATAAGGTCATGGATTTTTTCCATTATCATGGAGAAAAGCATGCTTTCCTAAAATAGCTTTTTATTAGTGATATATATATATATATATATATATCGACT
This sequence comes from Trisopterus minutus, assembly GCA_027122715.1. Classification (NCBI taxonomy): domain Eukaryota; kingdom Metazoa; phylum Chordata; class Actinopteri; order Gadiformes; family Gadidae; genus Trisopterus; species Trisopterus minutus. Next base: position 10,245,403 of record JAOPUD010000107.1, read on the forward strand.
AGACTAATAAATAAACATAGCCATCGTCTAAAAAAACATTTAATACCGTATACAGCAAGTAGGCTATATCGTCTGTTATGATCCCATGACCACACATCATATTTCACAAAAGTCTAGCTAGTTTAGAAGCGCCATTTTATAATTTAATTAATTTAATTTAATGTAAAGTTTAAGAATTTAATGTTTATGGCAACACCGATGCTATTACTCCTACACGTCTTCTGTCTAATATTTATTGACAATGGTGTGGGTGGGGTGTGAGCAGGTCAATAACGCGGCGGAAGCACAAGCCTTTTTCTTTTTTGAATGTTGTTCTATTTGATCCGCTTCGGGCTGGCAAGGCGGGCCGAGAATCGAGCGAGGCCTTCTGATTTGTGCCCAGATGTCCGTCCCTGAGTGAGAAGGATAAAGCAGCAGGATGAACTCATGAGTAAACACCGAACATTTATCTTGTTTTTTGAGGAATCCACCGTGTTTCGTGTCACTGTTGTGTCTCATGTGAGCAAAATCAACATGATAAGTCCCATCAGACGCCAAGCTACAAAAACAGTAATTATATATTGACTTACTCATTATCGTTAAACGTCAAGCCATCACAACGCTGCCACTTTAAAACAGAGACGAGTCAATGGAGGGTAGTGTAACTTCTGACGGCGAGTTAGACATACACCATAAACCCTGAAACCCCAAGTCAGATTTGAGTAAGCGCTACCTGGCACTGTGGGGATGTTTCCGGCTCTGAAACGACAGATTTAAACTTCAGAGGTGAAGTTCACTCAAGCTTGCTGATGGGTAGAGTGGGAGAACGCGTGGCGCTCATGGCGGGCTTTAAAAGCCCTCATCCATCAAACGCTGAAAAAAGGCTGATTGATTATGGATTGTGACAGAGGAAAAAAAACACAACATGCTTTACTACGTCCCGGGCATCAGGGTGATGGTGACAGAATATGACGTACGATGACAATTTATGTGTTTATCAACTATACATCAGGAAGTAATACCGAAACAATGGACAGGGGATGACACTGCAAAGCACTTCGTGCAGATAGCGGTATCGGGGGAGTGGAACAAGTTGTGTGCACTACAAAGCGTTCCGTATGCGTCATGGAAATCATGAGCTCCGTGGTGGCCTACCTACTGTACGTCAAACAGGGATATGTGTATGTTTTACTCAGCATGTCAAAAAGGTGCCTACTGTGTCATGAGGTCATTCCATGTTTTATTACCCCCGCCAAGGAGGTAATGTATTCGCCAGAGTTTGTTTGTTTCTCTGTCTGTCTGTTAGCAATATAACTGGAAAAGTTGTGGACAGATTTGGATTACATTTTTGGGAAAGGTCCACAATGGGACCAGGAACAAGTGATTACATTTTGGGGGTGATCCGTACACTCTATCACTGGTTAAAAACACTTGCTGTCTGCCTTGGCGGAGGTCTGCGCTCTCCGAGTGCTTTTTCTAGTTATCTCTGTTTTTCTATAAAAATCCATAGTAAAATCAGCAGGTTGTACAATGGGCATTAAAATCAATGACAGCATCCTAGTAAATATAATATGTTCTACAGAGAAAAAACGACAGAGGGACAGAGAGTGCAGGATGTGAGATGAAAGGTTAATGTTGCCGAACCAAAATAAAATAAAAATCAATGATCCAATAATCAACTATTAGGCAACCAAATTCGATCAATATTTAGCCATGGAGCCTTTCCCTCTCATATTGTGTGTCTGGTGTTGAATGGACCATGTTTATGTGGCAAGACTGTTAAGACAGTTAATGACACAGTTGATAGCTATGTATACATACATGATGAATTAAATAAAAAAACATTTTTTAGAACATGATGGTACATGTCCGAATGAGAGAGAAAGTATTAGTCTGTGCTTGTGTGTGTGTGTGTGTGTCTCTGTGTGTCTGTGTATGTGTGTGTGTCTTGGCAGCTAAAAACATAGCAGAATGATGTGGAATTAGCATCATGTAGCCGCCTACACACAATACATAATTGCATCCACCGTTAAAATAGAAAACAGATGCAGGATAATGGACTAGCTTTTGAGCTTGGAAAGATATCCTCAAAACATGCAACTAATGGGATTGGTGTTATTTATGCATGAAATTAATGGTAAGAAATAGACCCAACTAATTACCGTTATCCTCACACACACCACAAGATTATTTAAGGGAATCTCCTGAGCCACATGCCTTAAAACATAATCATCATAATAATACACTTTATTTCTAAATGTCCTTCGTAAACAGTGCCCAAAAGTTCTTGGAAAGTGCTTGCAGAAATTATTCAGTGCAAATAAAATGAGGTTTAATTATTTAAACTAGTTGATACATTCCAACTATTGTTATAATTTACGAAGATCATCCACAGAAACCTTGTGAACAGGATGGTGTGAACAATGGAGTGATTGAACATATGAACATGTTATGTTCATGAACATGAACATAACTGTGCATATCTTATGCCTACTCACAGTTTTGGTAAGATCAATAAGGGCTAAACAGTAAGTTTAGACTTTGTTTTCCCTGCTTTTCAACCAACTTCAGGCAATCAATATACATGTAGCATCATATTATGAAATGTAAAATTGCAAATATTGTGGGAAAACATTTTCATTTGTCAATTCCAACGTATTTTTCTCTCCACTTTAAAACATACTCTATCAATCACCATTAGCACGTGATCAGCCTCTGTGTGTTCAGCGAATTAATTTGAATAACTTAAGACAAAGTATGGTGCTGGGTTATCCGTTATCATTCATTAGTGAGAGACAGCCTTTTTTTTTCAATATGCAATATGGTAAATATACAAATCAATTCAGCACATCTTAATCTTTTCTTAATAATTTTTACGATTTTTTTTGACACTGGAAATAATACATTAAAGAATCGGGCATTACATTATTTTTTTTTTAGGAATTTCCACTTGTCAATAAATGGATAGATTGAAAGTGGCAAATATCCTATCAAGGCCACATGTTAAATGTCTCAAACCATGCGCAGGAAGGACCATCATGCCTATGGTACCCGGATATGTATAAATAGAACACAGTGTCTCTCACATACAAATCAGTGGTGACCTTACCTCATGACATTTACACTTCCTCACTCAAGCTCTATGTATAGCTTGAGGTTGTGTTGCTAAATTTTATGCAGCACAACTGTTGCCTTCCACAACCATAGAGGGGAACACACACACACACACACACACACACACACACACACACACACACACACACACACACAGTGTAATCCTTCGTCTATTGTGAAATTGAAGCAGCTCTAAGCACAGATATATACTGCCACACATACCCCCACACACACACACTGGACAAAGACACAGACGCTCCCTCTACCTGTCAGCCACCTGCCACCTGTCATATGGTCATGGCCAAGAAAGACTGCACTGGTGCGGAACAGTGAAGCTGGAGCAGTGCTCCCCAACACACATGTATGTTCCTCACACAGAGATACACACGGTCACACTCACACTCACACTCACACACACACACACACACACACACACACACACACACACACACACAGAGAGAGAGAGAAAGATGCCATCCTTCACTTTCCCTTGGCATCCCATAAGTCAACAGCCAAGCCAACGTGCATGTGTGTGTACACGTGTGCTTTTTAGTGTGTGTGTGCCATGGAGGGGGTGTGTGCAGACAGAGATGGAGCGACTGAGGGAGGGAGAGAGAAAGAGAGGGGGGTGAGTAACAGACATGGCGGCATTTGGAGGCTTGTGGTGAATGGGTCATGATAACCAGATTTGTTAGCATTGGATAATTAGAGGTTAGGTAAATCACCCGGGGGGGGGATTCAATAAGGTGGAGGAGGGACAAAGAGGAGGTAGGAGAGAATGCAGGAGGAATGCACACTACCCATTTAAAAATAACCGAAATCCATATAAATTTAAGTGACCATATTTAAATCAGGAGTTTACGTTTAGATTTATTCCTTCTTTGTATAATTGTTTTTGATAATAACGTTTTATAGTCCCGAATGCCTCCAGAATGGCATAGGACTGGTTTTGAAGTAAACACATTAAGGAATGTGGTCCTCGTCTCTTGCAATCTCAGTCTGTCGCTGCCATTTATTATTGTATTATTGAAGCAATTATTGAAAAGATTGACAAAAAAAATAAATAATGAAAATCAATTCATTTTGCCGTTAATTTATAATAGATTCGATAAAAATGGAAAAATTGCTGCAGAGTTGTTACAGGAAGAAGAACAGAACCACACGATTCTGATACCATCAAATCCCTTGTGAAAACAGCAGTTCTCCCACACCATTACTTATTTCAGGACGGTAATTGAGGTTACATAGCCATCAAAATAATTACTCATACCAAAACGCCAGCAGTGTTTAAAAACTCAACTGATTAATCCCTTAGCTACCAGGTTCCAAAGGGCTAAAAAAACGTCTTTGTATACCTCTAGAACGTACGCTTTTCACACCACTCATCAAACCAGTGCAGCTCCACAGTCCAATCAGAAAAGAGAAGGAGTCAATGACAAAGAGAGGGTTGCATTGTAAATTGAGGAGCTGGAGGTAAGCTTAATCCCTGTTGGATAAATCCACTAGAATGAGGATCTGTGCTGAACGAGGGTTCCTATTGGGGTTATTGTTACATTAGCAGTTGTGTCGTGACTCGTGACATTGAGCTCCCTGTGAGCCACACTTCCGGATGGAGGTACACCACATTCACTATCAGGAAAAACATCACTCGATGTACGTGTTGTGGGAGAGTGCTTGTTGCTGCTGCACACAGTCATGAACAATGTCGCTCTGTCTGGCTCAACACAGGGTTGTTTTTTTGTATATATTTTGTGTGTATATATATATATATATATATATATTTGTATATAATATCTTTCTTTCTTTCGTTGCGATGGCTTGTCACAATGCATCCAACTTCCGTAATTTCCCCCCATGTAATCCACTCAAATACATAACGTGTGGCACATTAGTGTATTCTCTCTCTCTCTCTCTCTCTCTCTCTCTCTCATCACTGGAGTACAACCAATGTTAAGCAAGCAGCACCCTGCCAGGTGAAAGGCAATGATGGCACACTAACACGCAGTGCTGTGCAACGCTAGTGAATGACATTATTGCTGTGACTCCTTTCTCTCACCCCACCACTGGCTTCTAGCACCTCGACAGACCAGAGAGATATGGTTTTTCGGTGTGTAACCTGCTGCACGATGAGGATGATTGTGATCATCAGCTCACCGATTCAATTCAATATCTGTGGTGCCTACGGTATATTAGAAAAACATTTCTAATAAGGACATTGCTGAGTTGTAATGGTTTTTCATTTGAATTAAATGTGACGTGTGTACAAAATGTGCCTTATTTATGCTGATACATTTTGCAATCTTGTACCATTAGTAAATTGAAGAGGCCACGATTGCGATTAAGATAAATAGGCAATACATTGAGAGGACAGAGAAGACAGGATCAATTTAATATGTGGTTCTGTTCTCGCAATTCAATGGACCTACAACCAATCAGAGCAGCCAAACAGGACACATCAGCGGCAGCCATCTTGGATGTTTATGAAAATGCGCTCCCATAGGCCCCTCTGTACACTCGTCGTATAAAACAACACAACCCCACAGGGTGGCATCTCTCCCCCACCCATTCTTCTGTTGGGCTACGTTTATGGGCTATCATTATATCTGAATGCCATGTTAAGCACTTCCAGACTGCAATCGTGATAGAAAGCACTTCATACAAACTGAGCATGACCTTTTTTCACAAACCTAATTAAAAAACAAAATTCACAGGTTTTACAACCGAATGCTGAATATGCAGGTAACCCAGTACAGAGAACAGTAATAAGCCAGTATACAAACATGCACTATAAAAAGCCCCCGGCCATAGAAACTTTACCAAAACGAGAAGTTTACATGGTTGACACTGTACAATGTTCTGATAGTAAAATCAATAGATCTAGAAACTATAGTGTATATAGAAACTAGATGTGCCCTATTAATATGGTGGTGTAGCCCAACACAAGATATGGTACTGCAGTCCTGAAACCTCAAGGCAAACAAGAAACGTATCTAGCATCTCTCTCTGTCCATCCATGTAACATTTGTTTGTGGTAACCTATCCATTACAAAGCCGTTCTACGACCAGTGCTTCATTTGTAAAGTGGGAGGACCCGGAACGCAGAGGGGGGGGGTGGATCTGGCAACTTAGTATGGGGGTTAGAGGTAATGGAACAACAAAAAAAAATACACTGCCTCCTAGGGTTGTGCCGACGGACGATGTCATCGTCCGTCATTATGGCTGACTGACATCATGATGGAGGGCCACCATCGTGATGCCACGGGGTATTGTGTGTCAAGACACACAATAATCCTAGTCTCTTCTATAGTTAACCTAAATACTTTGCAGGGATTGCTCTGTAAATTGAATTGAGAATATAACTAATGCATGTGCATGCTATTTTAAATAGCATGCAGTGCACATGCATTAGTTATATATTCTCGAGCCGGATTACACAGTGCCATGTCGCCAAACTATGACGCGGCTGGAGAAAATGTGCAGTGGAGCAGCAGCCTCCCTCCGTGAGACCCTGTCCTTAGCGGAGAAAGTTGAGTCGTACGTGACCGTGACTTCTTTACTGGCTGGGTTGTGCAGAAAACATGAGTTTTCGTTTCCAAATATTTATTTAAGACAGGAAAAATATCTGTTTTAGTGTGTGCATGTTAAATTAAATGGCTTAATATCTTAAACGAATTCAGTTTCAAAGAGGAGGCACGCAGGATCAATATCCTTATTATAAAGAGTCAGTCGGCCAACGCTGACACATTATGCCGATGGTGAATTGACGTGAGATATTGTAAACGTTCACAATCCTGCTCTGTGCTCTGATATTTATTTCATAATATTTTTTATGAACATCTGCGTGCGACCACACAAGTGGTCATGGAGATCAGTCGTCTTCCGGTCTTTTGTGCGGATCACACATGAGCAGATCTTACACACAACTTCAGTCGTGTCCCTTGGCTGTCCACTCATCAGGGCTGAATCCCCCCAAAAAATGGCAGATAGGAGAAGTAGTAAGCCTACCCTTATTTTGGGGATTCATTTTTCATAGTGACGGATCCAATAAAAAAGGTTCCGGATCCAATGTCGGATGTGGCGGAACATGTTCCGGCGTGTTCCGGCTCAAATTAAGCCCCGTCTACAACACATATCGTGTGATGCAACAGTTTGCTGGCACTCTTGGATGTTACCACACACGCGCTCTCGCACAGACACGTGCGCACGGGACCAAAGAAAGCAGGAAGACAGATAGAGCGGGAAAAGATTAAGCAGTGAATCAGGCAGGCCTAGCAGGGTACTATTTTGATAGACAGTGTTGTTTTCTTCCTGCTGCCACAACTGGAAAAAAACATTTGCTAAGTCTAAGTGTACAAAATGTACAATAAGGGCCGTCTACAATTCATTTTTCATTGTTTAAATAAAGAGGAAACGTGTCTATGCAGTAAATGTGGGGCAGAGATAAAAGGAGGGATTAAGGACCAATGCTAGCTTTATCTGGGCCATAACAGCTGTATAAAATCCTGATCCCTGAGTCACTGTCTTTTGTCTTATGAAGACTAACATCACTAATGAATAGGCAAAGTTGGACCATTAAGTTATTTACAATTTAAGATCCATTTAAAAAACAATTCTACAATGATTTTTTTTCAGGCTTTCTTCAACAATTAGGGGAGGCTTGTCCGGCCTCTATTTCCCGTCATCCATGGGTAATAGCCTTTGATTGGACAACTGAGGTCATCTTCATTCAAACTGTAGATGTAGTGTGATGTAAAAAGTATTTATCTTGCTTATTAGATAAATCTCATGACTTTGTAGGCACAATTTTAAATACAATTTCAGCACAAAGGAGTGGGCAAACCTCTTTAAAAAAGTATGAAAACAACAAGATAATGTGGCAACACTTTCCACTTTGTCCAGGATTGACGCAGCAGCCGTTTGAGTTGGAACACAAACTAGTTTGTGGTTCAATTAAAATGCCTGCACTTCTGCCAGGGATGCCATTGGAAAAATACCAATTCATCAGTAATGTCTCTGTGATGAAAAACCACCAATAAACCTTCAGCTCAGTTTCCTCCAGTAGATGGGTTCATGTTTGTTTTTACCCACATGAACGACTCAGGATATGAATACAGGAATAGTTGTTAAGTTAAATATGTATGCTTTGGCGTCTAAACAACAGCACCCAGCTAATTCTACAATTACAGTTGGCACTACCAAGTAGGTGCAAGTGAATTAACTATTTAACCGTACCAAGCCTTCGAGTCAATCATTTTAAGTTGCATTTTCAGCCCGATGGTTCTGATTTCCCGGTAGTTTGGGTTTTCTGGTAGTTTGGATTTGCAATAGCTACGGGTGGCCTTATTGCGATAACATCCATGTTTGCCCAAATGGATAACATTATAAATAGTATCAATGTACAAGGCCCTGTACAATACAAGGCCCTGAACGAGGGAAGGAAGGAACACCGTGCTTAGTGGAGGATCGTTTTTTCAGAGCGTGTTTGTGTGGAAAGTGTGTGCGTAGTTTGCGTGCATATCAGATGCGCAAATGTCTGTGTGTGTCCTGTGGGTGTTGAGACCTGGGCTTATAAGGGATAAGGAACAGGCACATGATGGCGGTGGTCCTCTGGGCTTTGATCAGTCAATACGGGACGGAACTTGATGTGTGGGCATTGGATGAGCCGTCCTTTCATGTCTCGTGTGTGTGTGTGTGTGTGTGTGTGTGTGTGTGTGTGTGTGTGTGTGTGTGTGTGGGTGTGTGTGTGTGTGAGAGTGTGTGTGTGTGTGTGTGTGTGTGTGTGTGTGTGTGTGTGTGTGTGTGTGTGTGTGT
>JAOPUD010000107.1:10390411-10401050 GCA_027122715.1 Trisopterus minutus
CACACACACACACACACACACACACACACACACACACACACACACACACACACACACACACACACACACACACGATTGTAATGAGCACCACTAAAAAAATAGAACATGCAGCCCACATAATTGGATGCAATTCACAGAGTGCACGTCTGTGTTTACCTGCAACACGGTGGAACCGTAGGCAGCCTGTCTGACTCAGCCATGTGGTTGTCGCCGTGAAATAATAAAAGCGTCGGTTTCTATGTGTATATTTGTCCAAGTCCTTGAAGACGAACAAAAACACCCAGTCTGTGTAGGTAGAAGTGCAAAAAAGCAATATATCAACTATGGATCCCTCCGCTAGAAATGAGGAGAAGGGAATGGGCAAACTGGACTGTCAGCCGTGAGTTTAAGCAAGATGATCCATTAACAAGACACTGGCATTTGCTTTTCCAAGGGAGAATAATTACAAATGCTAATTGAATAAGGTTAATGTAAAGCAGTCGGACCATGACGAAACACTTCTTATGGATGAACAAAAAATAGAAAGGCACAAATATTGCCATGCACAAACCCTCTATACAGCATGGTGTAATAAGCTGACACACTAGCATATGTAAACATGTTTTTCAAACTGTGAGCAACATATGTTTAGTGGTTAAACCGGCCCAATTCTCTAGCCCTCAACTTTGACTTGTAGTTTATACAACAGCAAATGTATGCACATCCACATTTACTGAATTCCTGAGGCCTGTCAGTCAGCATTCCACAGCTTCCAATAAACAAGAGTATTATCGTTAGTAAACGATAGTATTATCGTAATGATGGCTTCCCTTGGATCATGGTGAAAACGCATCAAGCCAGCAAACCAGTCCATCTTGTGCCAGCCCACATAGCATGGTTATTACATGTGAGACATAAAACACCTGATATATATCTATGTGCAAGATCCTACAAAACAGGAGGCTCCATGAGTATTCAGTATTCACAAGTAAAAGTAAATCCAGCAATTTACATGCTTCCTCAACACGCTCAGAAACCGGTTCACCTCACTGTTCCCCAACACAAAACACATACTAAGGGCTACCATGCCAACAGGGGATCATAGGGATATTTAGGTTTGGCTTTCATCAACACGAAGAGAGCCTGGAGAGGGCGGTGATAGAAACCGCAATCCCTGGGGTGTTTTTCGCCCGTCAGATTGACACCACCACGCACACGGCAAAGCCCACTTATCAAACTGCTTTGCAGTGCAGTGTGAGCATAGATAAAGAGTGTGATCAAACGCCTCGAGCAGTGCTTACGGGGAGGCAACAGGTGACAAGGGCCAATAGTCTTCGGGAAAGGACTGAGAATCCAGGCTTGTGTTAGTTTGAGAGAACGGCGGAGGAAAGCCCATACCTGGAGAAAGGCATTAGTCAAAAATCAAGAAACTCATGTTCAAGTTGAGTCAAAGTGTTCAAGACAAACCGGTTGGATATGACACAGGGAGAAAAAAAAAAAAGAGACCTTTAAGTAAATAACAGAGCTGAAAACCCTTAAGACGGCGTTCCCAGATAATAGACTGGGCTTTTAAAATTTTGTTTAGAATTTTGGTTTTGTTACCGACCATTTAAATAGATTGTGTAATTGTGTATAGAAACATAACTGTCTTTACATGTCTTTCCACCTAATTATTCAGAAAAAAAACTGCTCCATATTAATGTCCTTCCAGAATTATCTGAGGGTATGCCAGGGACTTCCCTAGTGACTTTGGTGTCCCCCCACCACAATATAACTATTCTGTGGGAACAAGTAGGTTATAAAACAATCCTGAATAAGGAAATGCTTCAGCAGACACTAGATGCCATAATACTAGTGATGGGCAAGTGGGTCAATACAGATTTATTTGAAATGCAAAGAATGTGATTTGATCAAATAAAAAAATAAATCATGAATTTGCATATCAAATCCAACACAGAGGCAGGATGACAAGATAATTGTTGTGTCACAAGCTCTTCCGGGGTAGTTTGATGATTCACATGTTTGAACGACTGAGCTACCGAGAAGCATTCTCACCGGTTGTAATGGATTACTGAGTGGAGAAGCAAATGTACCCCTGCAACAGTCAGCAGATGACCGAAATGTTAGTTTTGAGGACAAAAATAAATAACTAAAAAGATCTGTATAAATACAGACTTAGAATCTAATCCGAACGCCATTCTGTCAATAAAGGAATCCTATTCCTCATCTCTTTACACTGTAATGGCATCATTTAGTTCAATCCTTTCTGCCTAGTAAATGTCAATGTGAGCACACAGATCGATATCGACAACCGAGTGTCGATTCCATTTGGGAGCAGGTCATCGGATTCTCAGAGAAGCCAAATATTGTCCCGATTTAGATTCCTTATTTGCATAAGTAAAGCACTGTTGTTCCAATTTGTGTTGCCAGGCCACAAACACTACTTCCTTGTCTCAACAAACATCTTCATATGAACTGCGACCGATGCAGCCACTTATGCCGTCAGAATGACCCTTCAAAACCTCTTTAAAATCGGATATTGAAGCATTGCTTTGCCTTCCCTTCTGGATTTTCAGCTGTCTAGTTGTGCTCATCTCACTACATATTAGACATATTTGAATGCTTGATGAGTACAAAAGGCCCCATACACAGTGACCAAACTTTATTCCATTCTTTGTTCGTCCAACTGCTCAGCTGGAGAACACTTTAAAACTTGATTCTAAAGAAAAGGTACAGTGAAGATCCTTAAGGTATCACTAATCTTCACCCTTATCAGAACTACAGTTCGGTGATATTTTCCTATTGTCCAATCATGGTCATTCTATTTCGCCAATAAACTATCTGATCGCCGGTGGGGTGGGAAGAGGTGTTTGGGGAGTTATGTCAACTGCAAGCAATAAAGTGATGAGGATATGTGGATAAACATTTATATAAGAGCGAACATTATATTTAAAATATTCAAGAAATCCCAAAAATATTTGATAGCAATGTCTCCATCAACAGCTCGCTTTTAAAAGTTTGTGTGAGTCTGCGGTTGGTGCAACAAGATATAGTTACGTTACACAATAGATAAAATCGTCTTTGACCAACATTATCTTATCTTAAAAATCATGATCCAAATCATATCCATAACATAAACTACTTATGGAGCGCAGAGCAGTCCTAGTGACCAGGCCATATGAACGACGATGTGGGGAATAGATCCATGGAAGAGCACCCCCCCATGACTCTTAACGGGGCTTATTGGGGGGGACATTTGGCTCCAAGAGGAATCTCTCTAAATGCACATACGGGCACAGATTCTTGAGATGTGATATTAATCTGCAGTGCTCACGTAGACACCATCTCAGCGTAGCTCTCCGCCTACTTCACCATTAAACGGACATTGAGTGAAAGATATCTCAAAACTTTCACAACAACGATATCACTGCGTTTGTTGCTTGCTATAATCTGAAGGAGTTCGGGCAGGTAAACTGATTATTTGTGCGTGACTTTTAAGCGTGTTTGTCTGCAAGACACTGGACATTGTCTGTGATCACATTCGACGTCTTGAAAGTAATATGGTTGGCTGCTTGACTTTCCCTGCAATGATGCCTATACAAAAAAGCTGTATGAAAAATATATGGCAGAGATATCTGCAGCAGACTGCAACCAACAACGACGGCTGACGGCCAGCTTCTGCAGAGACCGTAAACAGAACAATGTCTGCTCTAGTTCATGCTGAGAGGCATCAATCGCGCTGACATTTCAGAGACAGAGACTCTGCCATCTGACAACATCAGGGGAATAACTGTTGCCATACCTACAAACATCTCTGGGGATGCAACAAGTGTTCCTGCAGGGCCTGTGTTTGTCCCTCATGAGATGATCAGGGGGAAAAGCCATGGTGCTCGTGTAATAATATTGACAGAGTCAAGCTGAAGAAACACCAGGAGGTGACATTTCAGGAGTCTGGGTTATGAGCTACAGCAGCCCATGCACACACATATATTATAGCTTGTTTAACTCAAGCATACCCTTCAAGTTTGACATTATGTACTGAAGGAGTTTGTCAGGGCCAGATTCATGAATGTTTAACGAACAATAAAAGGTATTTAAGTGGCCCAGCTTTCAGGAAGCTTTCTTTTTTCTTTTTTTTTTAAGTTGCACAAAATGAGATCGTCCAGAGATAAAATTACATCAGTCAGTTAAGAGGATGGAGACTGAATAACCTGTGTTTTTAACTTGCTATGACTACAACATCTAAGGTCAGCTGTTAAGTTACGACAATGAGAGATCTGATTACTACTAGTTGCTATGGTTTCACCTGACAAGCATTGTAGCAGCATCTAGCAGACATGCCGATCCCAAAGGCACTACATGTGATGCCGAGCTCATGCACTTGCAATTGAATTGCAGAATGGTGGCATATACCATAAAGAAAGTCTATGCCTAGGGTGTCTAGGGTGAGTCTAGGGTGAGTCATTGACCAATTCACTGTATAAAAATGGGTACATGGCCTCATGGTTAAATATTCCCCAAAACAACTAGGAGTGTCATAATACTACATTCGCAGGCTTTCTAAGAATAATGTGTATTCATAGAATGGATATTTAATCAGGGGAACTTTGAGATAGTGACATGACATCCAAGACATGGCAGCCATGCAAGTTAACAATAAGAAAAACAAGATGCAGCATGACTTCTAATAGAGCTGGGTAGTTGGGCCTTAAAAAGTAATCAACATTTCTTTAAACTAATGGATCATTGACAATTTTTCAAGTTTTTCTGTTAACGAGAAAAACTGAACTGAAAATATCAAACAATGTCATTGCATCTGTTAAGAGATTCCATTTCTATAAAGTTGAAGTAAAACCATATTTTTTTTGCCCGTGTTATGGCGAGATGTCTTATACAATCATCAACATGGTAATCCATTTTATCATGGTGAGGCCAGGTGTGTGTGGACGTGTAGCCCTCTGTATGGGCATTGGTTGAATGCGGCGTCCGGGTGGGGCTTGGCTTCCCGGACACCTATAGTGTATGTATGTTCGACCACAGTGTGTGGTAAAATTCTTATACACCTCGCCACTCATTATAGCGCTTATTTCACATAGATCATACTCAAAGGTTTCACAAAGTTGCATTGGGTCGTGACACGCCCCACTTTTCCAGAACTCTCTGACCAAAACAATATTTTCTTTAATAAGTGCATGATTTCAGCTGAAACGGCGCGATCGCTGGCTCTGTAAGGCAAACAAAATCTGTCGAGTCTAGAAAATATTTTTGAAATTGCAATTTTATGGTTCAGCCATTTCACAAACCGTACTGAAGTAAAACGCTAAATAATAAATTAAACTGGGGAAAAACACCCCTGTCTTCTAACAGGAAAGCCTCAAAGAAGAAGCATCCAAAACAGACCTGGGCAACATATGGCCACACAGGATCGGAACCGACCCACGGACCACCCTAATCTGGGTCGAAAATGCCTCAAAGGAGAGCAAAACCAAAGGAAAATCGATAAAATGCACTACTGTGTTAGTAATTCTCGGATGACCACATTGAGTGTAGTACTGCTCGATAACATTTTCCCATCAGGTGATGTTATTCTAAAAAGCCAGTGGTAAGACCCGTTACTCTACTCTTGTATTGAAGAAGAAAAAACATCTACAATGCGTATCTTCCCCTGCCTGAAATGGAGCCGCTGGGGCCGACTGCTGCATAATTGCGTCATTAATCCACTGAACGTTTTTTTTCCTTTTAATTTCTAAAGCGGTGCAATTCGTTAAAACAAAGTGTCATTTTAATAAAGCAAAAAGCAATTAAAATAACAAGTACAATATCACGTAAGATTGCAGCGCGGACGTCAGTTGCTTTCGGGTCCATTCATCAGCCCTGGTCAAGACTCTGTTATGGCAGATCATCAGCGCAGCCTTAAAGTTTCAGAGGACCCATGGCTTCCATGGTATGAGAGTACAAATAGGGGGTTTGAACACTGTGCAAAGCTTTGATGAAATTGCATGCGAGGACTACCGCCATTCCCCGAAGAGAGAAATCGCACATAAGCGCTGTTGTGGGTGACGGATTGCCATAAAAGGGAAACACATTGCTACTTCTTCCACCGAGTTTGACTGTTACAGTAGCGCTTAAATGTGAGGCCGGTCACACCAGACGAGCCACGGAGCAAACTCCAGGTAGTGTCGCATGGTAAATAGACAACAAGTGGGAAGATTTGATTCTAGGTTTCATATAATGGGTCCCAATGGATGACGCTTTGATGTGTGCCACGGTGCAAAGTCTGAGACGATCATGCTCAAAGCCCATCGGGCGTTAAACACAAAAGTCGGAGACGTTCAAGCTCAAAGCCCATCGGGCGTTAAACACAAAAGTCTATGGAGCAACGCAGACAACATGACTTTTTTTTTTTTTACTTATGCCTACCGAATGCCAAAACTGTTTCTTTAGCAGTCCTTCTAACCAAAGGCTGCCACAACAACAACTTATTTGACATGGGTTAAATTAGTTTGTAGCTGAGTAAATGTTTGCATATCAGACTAGCAGTCATCGTTAAGTTGGGCGAGTTCAAAGTTTTGAAATCCAGGGTGTTTTGACCACCTGCATGATAAATAAAATCATAAAATGTATTAAACCATATGATTATTACGACGTACTACAGAGCCATGAATATTATTTAGTTCATGATTGATGTTATTTCTAACAATATAGCCCATCACTGAAATAAATAATAAATCGGTGTGCATCCATGTCCCTTACCCCCCCAAAATTAATTCATTCTTATGAAAGTAACGCCAGCGTTTGTCCGACCAATGAGAATTTGGTAGAATAAGTGCATCATTATTACAACCCTTTTATTAAAACCAGCTCGCTTGCCACACCATCTAACAACAATAATATTAAAATGTTGGGACACTGAATAAAAAGCTACTGGTGGCGTATCCAACACCGTTACTGCAACAACACTAACCTCTAGTAAAGTAATACGAGAGATCTAAGTTACTGTAAATTGACATAATTACAACAATATATAAAACACCAGTTTTATATATATATATATATATATATAAAAAATGTAATGCTGAATATTTATTTATAAATGTATCTTTAAAAAAGTTCATTTATTTTCCAGAATTTAGATATATTAATATGTTTCTGTGTAGCACTCTTAGGATGAGCAAAGTAGTTCTCCATTGGCACCACCAACAGATACCCAGAGGCACAAAACACATTATGAAAATAGAATGCGTCTCGTTAGTTGCCATGAAACAAACCCTATGGCCCTACCTTTAAAAACACTCAGGGGAACCCCGTCACTTGCATGGGCTAACTGGCAGAGGACTACAACAGGGGCTCTCCCCCACCAACCAAGCCTCTTTGTAATCATGTTGCCATGAACCGGGCACATTTTTCACAGTTACCGTAACCAAGGTTCAGAACTTGTTCTTTGTTATTTATGGCGTTCATAAAGAGTGGAACTGGTCACTTGTTGAACTTAAAAAGGTCAAATGCCCAGCAAGCTTAATTTAGGTCTACAGTTTCAACATTCGACTCCTGGTTAAGAGCTCAATTGAACCTTATTTTATACAGATTATGACCATTGAAGGGACCTACAGTAACAATGTGCCATCATCTCCATCATCCCTCTAGCAAAGGGCAAATACTTCTGCCCTGCTGTAGACATTGATAGTTGTCAGTAACAGTTCACTGAGCTGCCTGTTGCTTTTGTTGGGTCTTCAGAATTTAACTAGCATGTGCAGAGGAGTCTGTACACTTCACCAAACAGCTTTGTCAAGGGAACCAGAGGCAGGGGAGATCAACAAACCCTGCATGTGCATGGTGCTTTCCTTACAGTCAAATATGCTGTGGTTTAACCAATGTTTTGGAAAAGGTGACCCTAGAGTTCGCATCTGATGACCAATGACGCAGGGATATTTTGTGACATTTAATATTGATTATTTTTCTGGGTGAGTAAAGCAATAATAACAGTTAGAGCAAAAACAATATGATTGTGGTTATAACCATAAACAAACAATCTGATGCAAATAATGGCCTTCACCAGAATCACAAAGCATGCATAAGCAACAACATATTCAAATCGGATACAATTACAGGTTTTTCGTTGCGTCGGTCTTCCCTGGCTAAAAGCTGTAGGCTGTTTTGAGTTATCTGAGGGAGAATAGCAATTTCAAAAGTAGGCCCAAAGATCGCGTATTAAACAGCTTCAATGAAGAAGCAGGTCACCGGCATGGATGACCTACTTCCACATACAAGTTACCCCACGCTGAATCAAGTTGACTAGGCTGCATTATGCACCTATGGAGATGATTGCAAAAAGGAGTACACAAGAGTTTGAAACCTCTGCTCATTGTATCATGTTTAAAACCATGGAGGATGTTATTTACGTACGACAACCACATGCTTATACAGATCCATCAATACTTTGAATGATAGGCCTAGCGCCAAAGCCAATATGTCCAAGGCGCCACACGTAGCTCACACGATGGAATGTAACACTACCTCACCGGTTACTTGTCGTCTCATTCTCATACCATAGTGGGAGTGGCAACCATATCAATTACCAATACCACTACTATAAAATGATCAAATTGAAACCATCATTGGAGGGTCATTAAACCAAACAGAGGCATGGGAACGCACCGTGGACTCCACAGCCACAGCTGTTCTGGTCAACTTCCTCCCCAAGTGCATTTCCTCAATTTCAATTGAGCCCACAAGACTAAATGCACGGGTATTCTGTTTTTGGAAACCAAGAGACTAAATTACAGAGAAAACTTTGACGGGTCAACTTTAAGACCGACTGAATCAGTTGGAGAAAGAATAGAGGCAGATGCCAACAACAAAGGCAATAGCATTTTCAACACGCTAGCTTCCATTCATCCCATTGTCAGTGGGAACTCCAGAGTGTGTGGGTGTTGCATACTTGGGTGTACAGTGAGGTGATCGCCGTCTTATCTTGATCGTGACTGTGATATAGCATAACGCTTTAAACTAAATGTGTCAGCCACGCGCTGGGTCAAAGGATTTACACAAAGGGCGGAAGGAGGACAGCTGTCGACAAAACGTTAACACACACACTCACACACACACACACACACATAATCCAACATATTGTGCATCGTATGTATTTACTCGTAGACGTGGGTTACATTTGCGTTTCTTCCCACCTGAATGCATTATCTGCCGAATGCATTATACACGGCGGTGCTCTCCAACGAGTGAGCCGCTTGGCTAACGCTAGCCAATGGGCTGTGCTAGCTAGGTGTTGCCTCTGCTGTTGTCAACGGCGCCTTCATCGTTGAGAGATCAGTTGTTTTAAAACACTGAATACATTCCAACACGGAACACAGCCCGACACACATGTCCCCAGGTTATAAAGTGGAAATCGATGCATCAATGATACCATGCCGATTAATGCCACTACTATAATTCTTCCAGGAAATGACAGCCCCCTAACGTGGTGAACCGATAGCCCGCTAGCTCCGCTAACTGCACTCTTTATTAGGTTCACCGATTGGAGATCCAACACGCATTGTGGTTAAGAAGCACCCCTACATTAATGTGCCTGTTTAAAATGTAAATAGCAATGCGTCATATGTATGTTTTTTACTACATGTTAACATGGCTACGTTAGCATGTTAGCTTGTTGTTAGCCATCTCCTTAGCCTCTATGCGTTGCCTTGTGTTGCGCTTCATTAGTTAGCTGTTAGCTCGTTAACTTTTACATGTCGTCTATCTGTGGTGTGTTTTTTTTTACAGAAGAAACAGTCACCAATTTACATCACACACAAGTTATATACGTTTGTTTTAGCTTTAGTTTTCCACTTACAAAGAGCAGGTTCAACATTGAAATCCCGTGACAATCCCCGGAGAAAGTGGAGTGAGAGAAAATGTGATGCCAGGTCGCCTATTTCTTCTTCAATGTGGCAGCTTGAGTTTTCGTCCGCTGTGGGGAAATGTTGTTGGGGAGGCGCCTGCTCTCCAGCGTCACGGTGACGTCAGAAAAATCATCTCGAACATGGATGATGATGATGACCAGATGACATTACACTACCTACATTTCACAGTACCGTGACGACATTTCTAAAAGCCACCATCAAAACTTAAAATAGCCTATTGTTTATGATCATGTGTTGGGATCATATTGTTTTGCATTTCGCATGGGTTGTTTCCATATGGAGCCAAAGGAACAAACCAACCACGTATGACACTGGCACCCATGAGAGTTGTAATGTGAATGTTGTTGAATTTAAGCCATTCGATTTTCACGTCTGATCTGAATTTACAGCCGTCTGCTTGTGCATCTACAAATGTTTTTTTTGCGATTTGGGCTGTGTCTACGCAATCATAATTTATCTATATTACACTTTTTGTGTTGTTGTTGTTGTTACACACTGAAACCATCACACCGTCCTTTGCCCCACATATGTTTAAAGTAGAAGTTGTGTGCACATATTGATGCACGTCAAGTCAAGCTTATTTGTAGAACACATTTAAATACACAGGGAAAGAAACCAAACATACCAGATACAATGAATACGAGTATATATCAATAAAAACAGAGCAACGAAAAGTGCACACACACACACACACACACACACACACACACACACACACACACACACACACACACACACACACACAC
>JAOPUD010000107.1:10425943-10439876 GCA_027122715.1 Trisopterus minutus
GGGGGGAGAGATCACGAACAAGCCCTCTATTGGGTGTGCCCCTGCGCGGAATCACACTCATTCCTTCCAGCCGGTTGGAAACCTCAGCGAGGGT
Organism: Trisopterus minutus; assembly: GCA_027122715.1. Classification (NCBI taxonomy): domain Eukaryota; kingdom Metazoa; phylum Chordata; class Actinopteri; order Gadiformes; family Gadidae; genus Trisopterus; species Trisopterus minutus. The sequence goes on from JAOPUD010000107.1 coordinate 10,426,038, forward strand.
GGGCTCCCGTGCGGTGTTATTTCTCTAAACAAACCCAAAACCAGCGAGGAACGCCAGCAGAGAGACGGAGGTGTAAAAGAGGGCAGTCCAGGGGAAGTGGGTGTTGAGTGCTTCTCTCGCTCAGCTTGTTTACAGAGTCCTTAGATGGGTAAATAGGTGTGCGGCGGTGGGGGCAGGAGAGGTGCCAGCGGTTTTGAGGTGGATGTTGGAACCCAGCGGGGACTTGGCGGGGAGAGGCCCGAGCCACCTGGATCGCCCCCTGCCCAGCCGGCGTCGGCGGATCAGTGTGCGTGTGCGTGTGTGTGTGTGCGTGTGTGTGCGTGTGTGTTTCGGGGGTAAGGATTTCTCATCTTTTTCATTAAACGTACATTATCGGTCAGAAGAACGATGCCTCATAAAGTTGTTACTTAAATACGGTTTGGATAGAACAGATGTATAAAATATTACATCGGGATAAATCTTACAGTGTCTGTAATCTTACAGCAAGGAAACAGAAGAAAACTGGTACTCTTTGAATGTGTATGTCCAAAATCCTAACCCTGTTCTAATTAATTGTAACTTATTAGGGAAATGAAAAATAAACGGTATACCAGATATTGTTCTGATTGAGGGACTCGAGTGGCTTCCAGGGAACCAAACGCTCGAGGAACAACTGCTGGTCCAACAACTTGAGCAGCAGCAGCAGCAGCAACTCAACGACGGGCAGGGCAATGATGGAGAGAGGAAGAAACACGAGGAAACCCAAGAGGGAAATAGAGAGAGAGAGAGATAGAGAGAGAGAGAGAAACAAGGATGCTTGCAGGAGGAGCCTCGGATGACACAATGCAGGCCACTGTGGCTAGGCCACGGCTTCTCCATTCACTGTGGTTTGTACAACATAAAAAGCACCACCCCGTTTGATCTCCAGACTTGACTGCGCCTCACAGCTTTGTAAAAGAAAAAAAAAAAAAACACACATTGGAAACCATATTCCCCAATTATTCCTCTATTACATCCCATGCACCCCCACCCCCCGCCCATCCATCAACTCCCGCCTCAATAGGGATTCTGTCTTTGATATCGGAGTCCAATAGAGTACGGGTAAAGGGGGCTGGGGGGGTTGAACTTGGGTAGAGATAGATGGAATAGAACATATAACTTGAGTATAGCTAGCGTGAATAGAACATAGAACTTGAGTAGAGCCGGAGGAAATAGAACATAGAACTCGGGTAGAGCTAGATGGAATATAACATACAACTTGAGTAGAGCTAGAAGCATTAGAGCTTGTCAGAGCTAGATGGAATAGAACATATCATTTGCATATAGCTAGATGGCATAGTCATTTTCAGCCTTTTCTATTCATGATAAGTTCTCTACATGTTTTTTTTTAAATCTCACATGGGCACAGCCGGAAGATAATAACCTGTGACAAATTCTTACCTCGGCTACCTACTATCGGCTCTACGTACTATTCTGCGGTCGCTCACACTCTCTCACTCGAATCGTTTGCACACTTCTTTTCCTCATCTTGCGGTTCCCTCTGGATGGAGTGGGGAGCCGTCTGAGCAGTGATTGTGACCCACTGGCAGTGCAGAAGCAAACGGTGGTGCCACTGATCCTTTAAACCGTCGAACCGAGCCCGATACCTCCTGCAACCCCCCATGGTCGTGAATAAACTGACATTGGCACACCCGTTGAACGGTCCATTTCCCAGCTAATGCAACCGAGTAGAACATACGTTTCAAATGTCATGGGGTTTGTTATTTTGTCCTATTACTTATAGTAACAGTGACAAAACGACATAGACTACTATGTTCAAGATCATTCAAGACATGCTAAGGCATTTAAAACTGACCAAATTTTTGGTGAACTGGCCCTTTAAAAACTGCTGAGTGTGTCAAGGATTAAACCTTACCGTACCATTGATTGATTTCTCTCTAAATGAATTTGCTCTGTGGAGAAAAGGGGAGGAATTCTGAGCAAAAAGTGATGAATTCAGTGGAAAAGTTACGTGAAGATTTGTATTTACAAGAAGAAGACGGGACGTGAACCAAAAGAAATCACATTGTTCAGTTTCTTTCCAAGTAGTTCTAATTATTTAGACGTCAAAAGTGACAGAAGGCCTTGCCAAAAACACATTATCAGACTTTTAACTCTGGCGGTTGATTTTCGCCTTGTCAGCTGTCTAGCCTCGGAGTGTCCATCACTGCAGTAATGTGGTTGGTGCTACCATTTCCCACTTATGGTGCGCTGTTGCTGCTGGATTTGCCCTAATCGGAGGCTGGAATTTTAATAGCAGGCTCACAAATATACCACCACTTCTCAGGGCAGACACCGAAAACGGTATTGTCGGGGGAGAAATATGTCCTAATGGTTCTTCATAATGGAGAAATGTTTTAAAAATATTTATTTTATTATATTCAGAACTTTTTTCGTCCACTTGGTTTTTCTTCAATGCCCATCCCACTCCATGCTAAGAGGGACACTCAGGAGAATAACTCAATAACAAATCAAGGAACATTTCTCCCAAAGGACTCAATCCCCCCAGCTAAACCGCCACTAATACACAACTGCAGGAATAAATAGCACAGGCATAAACACAGATGACTGTGTTTCATTCAAAATGTACTGTTCATTTGATGATTATTGCCATCATTGACGTCCGACAGAGAGAGAGGGAGAGAGGGAGAGAGAGAGAGAGAGAGAGAGAGAGGGAGAGGGGAAAGAGAGAGAGACAGAGATAGAGGGGAAAGTGAGAGAGAGAGAGAGAGGAGAGAGAGAGAGAGAGAGAGAGAGAGAGAGAGAGAGAGAGAACGTGAGAGAGTGAGAGATAATCAGTCAAAAGCCTCAACCCACTATCTAATAGTAGCCAGGACTATTATTTCCATACCACAGTAAGGGCTTTTATCCCCACCGACCTCGTTTAACCCACGCAAGTATATATCCACATACCAATGGTGCATCCAGCCTGGTAAGAGGAATAGAAGAAAGAAAAAGGAAGAGGACAAGAGAAAAGAATACAGCTTGTTGCTATTTACTATTTGTAACCATGCCCGGCATCTTTCCAATTGTGAATAGCAGTGGCATTAGTTTTGTTGTTGTTTACATGAATGAGCGGTGTGTGTGTTTGTGTGTATGTGTGTGTGTGTCTATGTAAGTGTGTGGTGTGCATGTGTGTGTGTATCTAAATGTGTTTGCGCTTGTTTGTGTACAACTTTTGCATTTGTGCCGGAATTTGCATGATCTGTGTGCATGTGCGTATGGGTGTGTGTGTGTGATGTCCTTCCTCCAGCTGTGTGTCGATTTTGCGTCTGCACGTGCTCTCTCTCTCTCTCTCTCTCTCTCTCTCTCTCTCTCTCTCTCTCTCTCTCTCTAACTCTCTATCTCTGCTAGAGCAATTATCTTGTTCCTCAAACCTGCCGTTAAATGGAAATCCTCTGCCTTAGCCAAGCTACACGCTTGCCTTCAGGTATGAACCAACCAAGCCCTTGTCACCCGGTACTCTCTCTCTTTCTCTCTCTCTCGCTCTCTCTCTCTCTCATCGACTCCCTCTCTCTATCTTTCTTTTATTCCATCACATATTTTCAGAGGAGATGTGACTTCAGCACGTCGGTATTTGTTCCAGTAACAGGTGATGGACAGAGAATATTAAAAATGCCCCTGGACATTCCACCACATAGCCTGTCATACTGGCTGGTAGACAGGGCCTGGCTTTAGTGTCTAGTTAATATTTTTATGGGCCACATATTATATCCAAGCGCCGTCGGTCATCAAGTTACAGATTTTGCGTGTAACTCAAAACACTATGTATCTATCTTTGTATACGTGTGTTTGTTTTCTTGAGTGCTTGTGTGGATGTGGGTGTGTGTGTGTGTGTGTGTGTGGGTGTGTGTGTGTCTGTGTGTGTGTGTGTGTGTGTCTATGTCCTCTGGAGTGGCTGTTTGAGTGTGTGGATGTGTGTGTGTGCATTTGTATGTATGTGTGTATGCACGTGTATGTGTGTATTGGCCCAGTTGCTGTTAAAAGGCTCCCCGTCTATACTGTTGGTTTAAGCTCAGCGGAGGTCTCTGGGTATCAGTCCCACAGAGACTGGCATGGGCTTCTAACTACAGCCAGATGTAGGACTTCAGGACTTGTTTTCCAATTGGCCAATACCACGGCAACGGGCCACACAGTGAAGGAGGAGGAAGAGGAGGAGCAGGAGGAGGAGAAGAGAGCAGTGGGCAACAGTACCGCTACTTGACTCCAAATCTGCCCCGAAATATGTCTCATGAGAGGAGACAGGCGAGAACAAAAAACAAAAAAAATCTTTGTCTCTCACTATCTCCATCTATCTCTCGTTACTCTACCCAAACTCTAAATATTACTTTCCAGCATCGCTGTGACTGTCGGAAATCAAGTCTTCCCCTCCAAAACATAAGGGTGGTGAAATAGGACCAAAACAAACCATAACAGAAAGATGGAAAGATAATTGGGTGATTGGGCATCGAACTATAAATAAAATCCCTGGCTGGAAGAGTACATCGAACCACACCGGTCCGTGGATCTCAGAAGTTGCTGTGCATGTCAGTTGTCAAAGCTCTGTCCATCCTTTCCTTCCATCCCTCCCTCCGTCCGTCCGTCCATCCCTCCCGCCCTCCCTCTCCCCCAGTTCACTCATCCACTACTGGGGGAATGCACGACCCCGGGGCCACGTCTGATGCGCTTCTCTACCGTGACTCCGTATGGTTTTGGAAAGGAAACGTGTTTACTTAGGTTTTCCACGAGGAGGGACGAGAATCCAGAGATCTCTCGCTCTTTTTTTTCTCTCTCTCTCCCTCGTGTTTGTGTCTCTCTGACTTACTCTCTGTTGCTCCTTCATTCTCTCTCTGTCTCTCTCTCTCCATCTCTATTGTCGGTCTTCTCTTTTTTCATCCCTTTGGGTCATTGTTTTGTCTCACTGGTGTGTGTGTGTGTGTGTGTGTGTGTGTGTGAGTGTGTGTATGTATTATGTATCAAGGCAGTCTCACTCCGAGTTCGTCAAACTTGGTCAGGAGCTTTAGGCGTTTTGCTAACGCAAAGGGTGTCCTTGTGCGTCTTCATTCGCCACAGGGGGGTTTTCAACCCATAACCCTTAACCTAACCCTTAACCTAACCCTAACCCCAACCCTAACCCTAACCCTATCCACTACTACCCTAACCCTAAGCCTAACCACTACTACCCAACCCCTAAGCCTAAAATGCGGTACTTGCCCCTACCCCTACAAACCCCCTGCTTCGAATGATGTTTGCGTCGGCAGCAGACATCGAAAACCCCTGGCGTCGATTTATGACAAACTCAGTGTGAGAATGTGTTTGTATTTATGCAGTCATTCTGCCCTTTTTCGGTGTTGCGGTGGTTGATTGACAACTAAGATAGAGGCGGCCATTAAGAGAGATCCTCCCTCTTGATCAATACTCAAAGTGATTGTGGCATAGCACGACTGACAGGGAGTAAGGTCAACGCCAACAGTGCACAGCACCACACGTTGAAAAAGTGCAGGTATTGGGTGCTTGACAATTATACAAGACGGTAGAGGAGAAGATGGGAAGGCAAAGATTGAAAAAAAAGATGGCCGCAAATATTTGTTAAGGATCAGGGTGGTTATCGTACATCTCCATCGCTGCCACGCCACATACTTTGCACTCGCCTCTCCGCCCCTGTGCTCACACACCATCCATCCTGGATCGCACGGTATGAGACCCCCACCCACCCTTGTGTTTGGACGGCTTCTCCCGGTTCCCTCCCAGTCCAGACTAGTGCAAATAGACTTAATGCTGTAATAACAGTCGGCAGAAGGCAGCTCAGAATGTTTCACTTGTTGGACTTGGATGGACATTTAAGGTCCGGAGGCAGACAGATTAGGACTTCTGAAACACCCACGGAGCAACCCCCGGCCCCCCTACCACCGCTAACCCCTTATCCCCCTTCTGTTATTCACAGGTCTGCTGCTCGGGCCCTGACCGTACCATCCACTCAAGGACTCTGAAGGGGTTTGAACAGAGGCTTAAAGGTCCCATGACATGCCACCAGGTGTGGTGTGATTAGCCGTTACAAGCCGTTTTGGAAATCTGCCCTTTATGACATCACAGGTGGGCGTGTCCACCTAGATGTGTGACGGGTAGATGAGCAATGTTTCCTACAGTCCCCACCGGGTAGGCTGGTATACTGATCTAGCCAGCACACGTCTCGCCGGACACGTCCACTTCCTGCCCCTTATGATGTCACAAGTGGCAGATTTCCAAAACGGCTTGTAACGTCTAATCACACCACACCTGGTGGCATGTCATGGGACCTTCAATCGGCGGGACAAACTCACGACATGAACATGATAATGAGTCTGGTACAAAGAGTTACATGGAAACCGAACCGATTCAGTGGCTGCAGTTTGTCAGAAACACACCGTCCCTAATCGATTGGCCCTGAAGGACGGAAGGAACGGGGCCTGGCTGTGAGATGAAATAAATGAGTACTCCCAGTCTAGGAAGAAATGCATCATGGCAGGATAGAGAGAGGGGGAGAGCGGGAGATGGAGATTTGAGGCACAGAATTGAGAACTCTATTCAAATTTGCCCTCTTTTCTGTTTTTGTTTCCCACTGCCGCTCTGCGAACCTGCATTCCACTGCGAGTCAGCCCCGTGTCTTTTGCTGTTTATTGGATTGGCTTAAATTGTCCTTAAGAATTCTGTTTTGATGACGAGTGCCTGTTGTGTGTCGGTCTGCCCGTGCATGCCTCCATGTGTGTTTGTGCACGATCTTGTGGACTTCTACAATAATTTCCACAATGGAGGCCAATTCTTTTTTTGCCCCCCCCCCCCCCTTCTTTCTGTATCCCTTCCCTCGGCCTTATAAATCCACACATATCATCGTGTGGGTACTTTGCTGCTGTTCGTGTTGTTCCTATTCCCTTTCTTTTATTGGTGAGGGGGCCTTAAGCTTGTTTTAGGTTCCATACCAGCAGAGAAAAACACATTTGCCTGTCTCAGGATACACACCAATGATAATGACCCCGCATTAGCTTAACACACAGGCACACGTGTAACGACATGGACGCAATCTGCGGAGGGTGAGTGTGGAGGGACTTTTAAATAGACCTCCTTAGACTGCCTGTCCTCAAATATATTGAAGACCATCTCAGGTGTTCTGCTATTGTGATATAGAAAGAGGTTCCAATCACTTTTGCTCAGACAAATACTATTTGTTGAAGTTGAAGTTGCTGCATTGGCACCTGTGACAATGACAAGTTAGTCAGTCCGCCTGTCTTCCTGTATGTCCGTCTGTCTGAAGCCTATTCCTTTGCGTGTGTCTGAGTGTGTGAGTATCTGAGAGTGTGCTTGTGTGGGTGTGTATGTGTGCGTGCGTGTTCGTAGAAATTTGTGTGTGTGTGTGTATTCGTTTGTGCGTGTGTGTGTGTGTGCGGTGTGTGTGCGAGTAAATGTGTCAACCCGTCTCTTGTGGATTCACTCAGCTTCCAAAAATGTGTTGCCGTCTGCACTCTCCCCTTCTCTTCCTGCTGAAAGAAGGCACTGAAAGCAATTACAGATACATTCCAGATGTCTGGTGCGGTGCGCACCAAAAAAAAGTCTACAACCTGAGGCGGACTGTTGAGATAGAGACGGAGAATCACCCTGGTATAGGATGAGTGCCGGTGCATGAAAGGACAGTTAAACCGGCAAAGGATATGCAAGGTTACAGATGTGGCACAATGTTATCTGTTCTTCTCTGTGGCCATATACTGTATATATAGATATATAGAGTGTATGGGAGGGAGGCAATGTGTTAAACTCACTGGGAACATGGATCCAATGTGTTCAAGGACAAGCTCAATGACTGCAGTGCTGGCACATCTTCAATCAATAATAGACCAGCAGGAGAAGTTGCATTTCTGCAGCTCTTCCCTGGCGCAGATGTGAACTCACTGCCACAGCAACAGAAACAGTGGCCCAAATAAGATAATGTACCAAAGTAAATTGAATTTACACAGAGATTGAGTAGGTAAGTGTACACTGTGTGAACGCTGGGAAACGGACCTTGGCATCGCTAAACAAGCCGTTTCTAACCTCTCCCCCCGCTCGATGAACGATATCCTTGAGGATTTGGCATCTGAGCGTGTGCATGCGTGTGTGTGTGTGTGTGTGTGTGTGTACGCCTGTTTATGGGAGGGTGTGTGTCCATGTGCAGCCACAATGGGAAAAAATCTCATGAAGTTGATGAGGATATAAATCAAGGCAGACATCTCCCAGAATTCCCTAGAATTAATTTCTTGACACGCGTCACTGATATGTAAACACCGCAATGGGGAAATCCCTTAGTTGCTTCTCTGTCTCCATGGTTTCGTCGCCCCCCCAAGCCAATCGCGGCCCATGCGGTCGGCTGCAAGTCATCGTGTATGCTATGCCTTACTGTCGGTTCATACCTTGGTAAGTCTCTGTTCTGGGAATGTAAACACAACAGAACACAGAATGTACATTTTCCATTTGCGACTTGTAGATGTACGACCTGCTCTGTGAACAGCTGGCTGAATCTGTGCATCAAGGAGATGCATGGCGGGCTGTATGGAAGAACTGCGAAACAAAGGAGATATTGACATCTATCCTTCTCGCCTCCTTCTCCATTTGACCAACGCATCAAGGACACCAAATGGTGTAATTATCCGATATCAATCAAGGCTGGAACAACTCGTCTGTACCTCTGGAAGATCGGATTTCCAATCGTTTTCCATTGATTTTGACACTGCTGTCCACTCTGCATAGGCCTCAACCAAGCAAATGGCGCTAGAATTGTAATTTCTTTGGAACCGGTGATTTGGAAGAAAAGTCTGACCGAGTCTGACCACCAACCGGAGCCTGATCTCCCTTAGAGAGGAGCTTCAGGGTTAAGACCGTCAGACTATCATCGCCGCCCTATCCAATGCCAGGAACGCCTGTCATCCAACATGTCAGGCGGAGAAAACACTCCAGGTCTGCTCACATTGCTGGGGTAACGAGGTGAGAGAGAGAGATAGAAGAGAGAGGTAGAGAGAGAGAGAAAGAGAGAGAGAGGATGAGATGTCAGCTCGCCTGGCTTTCCGATTGTATGAGTAACCCCATGGGGGGCTAGGCCTTGGATTCATTAGGGCACCGTGCGTGTTTGGTGTTGACATAGAAGGGGTCGATACGCTCCCTCCACCCGCATCCCTGGACAAGTGTTGGAGTGAGGAGTCTGGATTTGTCATCTTTTCAGTTCCCCTCGCCTCGTTATGGCTGACTTCCCTCTCCCGTGGCTCTGAAGGGATCCTTCAGGCTGAACTGGGGCCTGGCCTATCCTGTTCCCGGTGTGAAAGCACACCGGAGTGCACATCCACTATGCTCCTCTCCTGTCTCCTTTTGCCTCCACGTTTCAGCCCTGCTGCAGGTTCAAAAGTACCCCCCTCCCCCGCCCCCTAACCCCCCCCCGTAACCAAGGGGAACAGAAACCCGAGACCTCGGGTAGCTAGTGTTGTGTCTACCTGCTGTATTGTAGGATGTAGCCACCAGAACTCCAGCTGTCTTGTCTCTTTTTGCCTAGAGACAGAGGGACATGAGGTTTGAATCAGCAGCCTGAATAATGGCAGGGACATGGAGTTCGGGACACATCCGTTGGCTGTAATGATCTGGCAGACATGCCTCCATACTCCATATTTAATCCATCTTTCTGGGATGTATGACTCAAGTACATACATCCGAGATGTGGATCTCGGATGTGTGGAGTGTGTGTGTGTGTGTGTGTGTCTGTGTGTGGGTCTGTGTGTATGTCATGTGTCGAAAAACGAGTTATGGTAAGCAGAAATAGATTAGGTTTTTTTTGAGAAAGAAAGCCTCTCAAGAGGTCTTTCAACCCTCAATCTCAACACTTTCCATGCAATTATCTCCCCTCGCACTTCCCCCTCCTCCCCAATGATGATGATGATGATGATCATCATCATCTACTTCCATCTCTCCCAATCTATTTATTTTTCCAGAGGGATCTGCTGCCATCCCACATCTCTTTCATACTCTCACCGCACGTCAGGAAGAGAGAAGGGCTTCGGCGGTTTCTGCCCCAAAATTCGGGAAGCCATCCATCCCCTCAGGCTCCAACAGCCCACGGTCGGTCGGTCGGGTCAGGTTTGCTGGGGTCTGCCTGCCTTCGGTTGCAGAACACAACCGGGGGATCCTAACGTTTTTAAGAAAACGACCACGTCTCTGGTTCACATTAGAGCCGAGGCATGGGCGAACAGCGCTCCAGCGCTCCGCCGGTGTGCTGGAGCATCCGAGGAGCGAGGGAGGGAGGGGGACGGGTAAACGTGTTGCCATGTGCGAACCACATGAAAGTAGGCGGTAATGGGTTCAAAGCGCTCTGTAATTAAATGCTGTGTTTGTTACTTGGCCAAAGAATATCTCCCTAGGAGCGGCCTGCACAGCCTCTGTGGCTGTTTACGTCCGCAAACTGAAACAAAAGCAAGTTAGAGGATGTGCTTGTGTTGTTGCTTTTTCCGGTTTCATGTTAGGAAATGTTGGTGAACTTTGCCAACCTTTCCACAGGGCAAGTGAACTCCGTTTTCAACATTTAAACAAAGGGGCGGAAAGGGCTCACTTCTGGTCGAGCTAAATGGATTATTATCAGTTATATTTCCTGGTATCCATGCATCTCATTGTGTTGGAAACCGTGTCTGATCTGAAAAAAACAAAGGTAACATCTGTGTGTGTTCCGGTGGCCAAATGTGTGCTGGATGGAGATAGACACATAGGTACATAGGTAGTAAGAAAGTAAGTAACAGTGTTACTGATTGAGTGATGGAGTTACAAACGCAAAGTAGCACTTGGAATGGCCACAAAGTCATTCTTATCTTCTCTATCATTGTGTTTGGTCACTGATTACAGCAAATTATTAGGACAAAAGGCCTTGATACACTGGTTGGTTCACAAATTGCCTAATGCCTCTGAGCCTAGCATTATGAAACACATGTTGCTCACAGGGCTCAAATCCTGTACAGAAAAGATTAGCTCACAAAGCCAAGAGCACTTAATCATCACGTCTGAGAACTGACCTCTGAAAAGTGAACGCTCCTGAGCAGAACTGATGACTGCTGATGAGGTGATTCAGTGAAAACCATGCTTTACACACTATATTTAAGTTAAATATCTTTGAGCTATTGGTGGATATGAAACATTTTCATCCCTAATCAGCAAGGTTGAAACCAAATAGATTTGGACTCATGAGTTGCATATTTTCTATCATAACTAAACCATCATAATATGACGGTTTGTGGACCCTGGGTGGTATGGTATAAGTACTCACGCCTCCCATCCCACCTATCACCTCTAGCCAAGTACAACTTCAGGTGTTTACCCTGGCTTTTGCTGGCAGAGGCATGCTAATGTATTAAGGCTTAGGTTTAAAAAAGTACTAACAGCTGGATGGCTGCATGTGGTGTGCACCTGTAATCACCTGCCAGGGAGAGGAGAGCCAGACAGGAGGTTTGCAAGTTCTAGGGCACCGCTGGGTTTCCAGAGACCTGCCCAGACCATAGCACAAACCCCGGTGGACGGTTCCATCACTCATGCTAGGGATGGTTGGTTACAATAACATGTTGAGGACTGTACGTGTCGAGATTCAACTCGTGGGACGTGTGTGATGTGATAGGTGTTTAAAATGGTTATCATGGAAACTAGGAATTTTCTTATATTCTAGCCGGATTTGGGCCAAAAATGAGCTCTTTAATGGGGTCTGAAGTTCCATAAAAGCCCTGCTGTTCAATCATACACCAGATGGTTATTGTGAGGTTTTATTCTCCCAGTGCTGTCAAAGTTTAATTCCTTAAAGGTAGCTCAAAAGGTAAAAGGTCTAACTTCCAGTCTCCCACACATGGCCCATCATGCTTAAGCTATATAAGGTGTGCAGTCGTGAACAACGTCGAGTTAGATGGGGGCTCCTTTCACAGTTCCCATTCATTTTTGCCTCGATAGCATGGGGATGATCTAGCTTTATGTTCGGAATGTCTTCATTTTCACTCCCATCCATTTCTTTGATCTCTATCTCTGTTTAAAACAACTACCATGAGAGATTTCTATTTGTTTGGGTTATCTGTGCGTTTGAGTTGGAGCATGTCCACGCCAAAGCTATCATTATGTGTCTGTCTCTATTTTCGGTCTCTTTATTCTTCCTAAAAAAGTGAATGGATTCCGATTGAGACTTGAATCCTCAAAGCCCATTACAACATAACCAGCCCCGGTTCTCATTCTCATTTTTAACTGTACACCTACGCATTTTTCAGACTGAAGGCTCAGACCGAACAATAACAATAATACGATAATAGCGTCTGGAGCCTTCGAAAAGATCTCCCAAGTTGTTTACTTCAAGGCCCTTGATTCAATACCGGGCTCAGCATTCCCAGACATGTTCTCGCTGCATGTGAAGTACTACAGATAGTAAAAATAAACACTTGGCCCCGTGTATAAAACTCATAATAGGATGAAAAGTGGGATCCTTCCAGCTCCATGCTGAACCCATTCAGGAAGCCGTATACGCTGCTTGAGATCAAGTGTGTCTTTGGAAACCCTAAGGTTGTCTCCATACCAGACAAACACCAATCTGCTGGTCAATTAACCAGGCTCTAAAGTCTAATTGACCACCTGAACATAAGCCATGTCTTTATGTGTGCTCAGACATACACACACGCACACACACACACACACACACATACAGACACACACACACACACACAGACACACACACACACACACAAGCTATTTTGACAACTTGTATAGACAAGCACAAATGCATTATAAACATAGATTGCATATTCATATGTTTCTAGTTCCCAGCCTCCCCCTCGGTCAGTAAACAAGAAATGGGGGGCCGATCGCCTTTCATCGTTGGCTTCCGGGTTTGCTATATTTTTTCCGTACGCTCTGTAGGATTGGCGAGGCCAGAAGGTCCTGCCGCGGAGAAAACCCTGGAAGACATGGGGAAACTCTCAGGGCACCGTGACGTCTGCCTGTACAGCAGAGTTCAGCCGAGGAAAAAAGCGAGCCTGCCGCTGGAAGAGTTTGAAATGTCACGTTCTATTAAGCATGAACAAAAAACAAGCTGGCGTGTCGCCTGGCCTTTCATCCGCTCCTCCGTTCCTTTATAGAGTGCGCCTTTTGAAAACATGACATGCCGACCCAAAAAGCTCATAACGCACCATTGGAAAATTCTGTACTGTTATCCAGGAAGCGTTTCTTAGTAGGGGCCATGAATTGGCCCTGGGGCCTTGTTCGGGCCCCTGTTGAAACAAAATGCAAAAAAAAAAAAAAAAAAAAAAGCTTGGCATTGGGTATGAAGGGTGATGTCAGCGGCCGAATGCGAAATGCTCTCGTTCGCATCTTTATCGATAAAGATGTGTTGAGTAAGTAAGAAGTATGAGACAAAGTCACAATCATACTAAATTGATGAAGGGGCTATTAGTGGCAAAGACACAAGGGAGTGGCTAAACTAAAAAGCCATAATTGCCAGATATAGGTGGTTTGGAACACTCTTTTGCCAATGCTCTTCATATACATCTCCCTCTGTCTCTCTGTCTCTCTGTCTCTCTCTCTCTCTCTCTGTCTCTCTTTCTGTCCCGCTCTCTGCTTTGTCAACTTCAATGGAAAAGCATTCCCAGGCCCAGATGCAGCCACAAGAGATGCAAAAGAGAGTGAGAGAGAGAGAGACAGAAAGAGACAGTCAAGACTGTCAGGCAGCAGCAGTAACTCAGTAGTCCATGTCTCCACCCTAACCCCACAATGTTTGGCGACGGCGGTGTTGGTGGTAACATGGGGGTGGCGGGAGGGAGCGAGTGTGTGGGTGGGTGTGGGTGG
>JAOPUD010000107.1:10715324-10729142 GCA_027122715.1 Trisopterus minutus
AGAGAGAGAGAGAGAGAGAGAGAGAGAGAGAGAGAGAGAGAGAGAGAGAGAGAGAGAGAGAGAGAGAGTTGGATTAGTACTGACAAAAATTGAGAGAGAGACACACACAAAAATATATGATTGGCGTTAACTCGGCCTGGGGACCACTTAACTGTCACGGTCAATCCCGTGTTCCAGCGGGATGTCAGGGGCCAGACCTCTGTGTTCTGACACGGACCACATGAGAGCTAGATTACTAATATTATGTTATTATGTGATGGGGGATCGGACATATGATTCAATTGCATGGACTACTACAAGTGCTAATTAGATTTCTGGTTTCATTAAATACCAGAAATCTATTTATAAAGAGCTCAATGTCTTTTTATTTGTTCCATTTTGGTCGGTAAACATGCAATATGTCGCCTTTTATTTGACTTCAACGACAGAGATATCGAATTGTTTCATACGAAATTTAAAAAATCGAGACAAGATTGATGCATTATCTGACTTTGTTTATTGTAAATTAGACGTCGAGAACAAACTAGCAAAAATCTAAATTAAATCAGCTCAGTGTTATTTGTCACCTTCAAATCAACGGTCTCCATGAAATACTAGGCCTCTGGAGCAGTGCAAAGCAAAGGAAATAAAAGAAGAAGAATTGATATATAGGCATTCAGTGAGATCACACTTCACTCGGACCTCGCCTATAACAACATGGACTTATTATAACCTGTAACTGGAGTGGCCGACGAAAGACGGGTGTGCACGAGTCGAGGGAGGCCGGTGAGCTTCAAAAGTCCCACTTGTTTTTGTTTCACATCGCTTTCCTGTGATTGTCCACTATATCTTCTCCGTCGTTCTCTCTCTCCCTCATCCCCTCCCCCACTGCAGGCTCTCCATCCTCTCTTGAACGCCTCTCTCCTCTTCTTTCTCCTGCCTCCGTCAGGCTCGGCACGACGCTCCCCTGGCGCCTTGTTACCGTTTGGTAGAAAACGATCTCTCCTCGGCCACGCGAGGCGGGCAGAGCTCGGGCGTTATCATTAATTCAACACTCAAAATTCGTCCGAACATACATCACTTAATTTTTTTTCTCCTATCGCCCACAATATGCACAATTCGTGCGCCAAGGGTCCGTCAGGACGGCGATGGAGAAAAGGGGGGGAAATATAATGAGACGCCGCAGTATATTTAACACATTCCCTTGTTATAAAGGAAGATGGGAAGCATTATTCTCGTGTAACTAACAATACATGTAGGTCAATTTGGACGCGTGTGGGGATCCAGGAATAATGATGAAATGTTAACGTCATCCATCACGGAGATTTTAATGTGTTTTGTTTTTGTTTTCCGCATTAATCCACTTTTTTTTTTCCTACAACAAAATAATATTTAAATCAATTGCGTTTATTTGTCCCATGCCGTCAAATCGCAGCTGGCTGTTTTGCTCTAAAATGTTTTTCTTACATCTGATTGTTTGTTGTAGGTCTACTGTAAGTAAGTTAATTGAAACCCCATGTTATGGTTGATCTTGTTTTAACAAAGTGGTCCAACAGCTGAATCTGACATGTGTAAGGACATGGCTATACCTGTTCGGCTGAGCAAGTGTGTGTGTCATGCTATTCGCATATTATATCCCATGTGTTGTATGCAATATTGCACTAACGAAGAGAGGACAAATAGTGTTGGTGTGAATGAGGACGCATGGGCGCATTTCTCCTTTTATCTGGTCATGGGCACCTCTTCTCTCTGGTCTAATGTCACTGAGGAGGACTTGCTAAGAACCGAGGGGCTGAACGGGAGGAAAGCGTCAGTCCTGCTCGTCGGGGAGCAAACGAAGTCCGACCCGGGTGGCCTGGATGGGAGACCGCCCGGCTGACTCGAATGGCACGCGAGGCAGGAGCAGGGGCTCCCGCCGGGCCCGAGGCCGTGGTGGGTCGGACCGGGGTACAATGAGGGGTGCCTGAACGCGCAGAGCAGTTCGGGCCTCTGGTACGGATGCGACAACATCCGGAAACTGTCGAGGGACCTCAGGGGGCTTGCGAACGGCGTGGCGGAGGAGGGGGCCGAGCTGGCCCCGACCCCCAGGTGGGAGTAGTAGTGGAGCGGCAGGTGGGACGGGAAGGGGTAGGGGAGGTTCCCCGTGGCGGCGGCGTGGCTCATCATGTAGGTGTAGAAGGCGGGGTCAGCGGGGTGAGGCCACGTCATGGCGAGACGCTGGCGCTTGTCCTTCATCCTGCGGTTCTGGAACCACACCTACAGCAGATACGAGGGGAAACAATGTAAACAATGACCAAACTGAACTGACCTTTATGTTTTGTTTTGTTTTTAAAGAGAAACAGTTGAGACGAAAGACTGACCAGGAAACGAAATACACTACCTTATATAAATTAAAAATATTTAATTTGCAATATAAAATGGGACGAAATGAATAGAAATAGTAGAATATTCCATCAAATTCATCATTGGTGTATAAGCCTAAATCCTTTGGTTTAACTTCTATGTAGTACGCCTGTTTAAATGTGATGTCACCAATGTGTTAATTCAAGTTCATGATTGAGATTTTTTTATTTTTTTATATATGGCATTTTACCTTGATTGTGGTTTCAGGTAAATTCAGGGCAGCTGCCAGCTCGCATCTCCGGGGTCTAGAGACGTAATTCTCCCGATAAAACTCCTTCTCCAGCCGTCCAATCTGCTCGCGGGTGAACGCGGTCCGGTACCGCCTCATCTGGTCGGCTGCGTAGGCCAGCGACGCCTGGCTCGGCCCGTTCTTCCCCGAATCCGCATTGCCTTCACCCGGGAGGATGGGTGAATTAATATTTCGACCTGGATACCAATAATAATAAAATAAAAATTAGATACAATTTAATAAATATGACGAAGGGCCAAAGGATTCCCCAATTAGAGTGGAAGACATTTCAACACATTTGAATTACAGCACATAGCCTATATGAGTTATTTCGTTGATGTAGGCCCTGTTTATTCCGAAAGGATGCAGACGTTTAATGGTTTTCAATTACACCCTGTACTGTTTTAATAAACACAGCTCAAGCTTTTAATAAATGGTCTCTGATTGGGCCTTAAATGCTGCAACATTGCAAGTGGTCCAGGCTTTATTTGCATTGGCCTATCATTCTTAACAAACCACACTATTATGTTGTCTCTTTGTTTGTCACTCATTCATACATGACGTGCTTATAAGATATTATTAACACTAGGAATGTACAAATTCCAACGCAGCGATATATATTTTAGCATTTTACGATAGGCTATTTTAACTGAAGAATGTGTCTTTCAGGCAAACTGAAAACTCAACCATTGGTGAATTAACAGGCAGTGGTCCTTTCCCTTCCCTTTATGGTTGCGGTTCATGTAAACATCTTGTCCAAACATATACTTATTGAATATAGGCTTTCTTGGTGAGGAATCTAGGATGTGGCGCCGTTTTGACTCGTTTAAAGCCGATTGGGTAGAAGTCTGGTTAACGTGTGGGTGTCACCCCAGCATGTATCCCACCACACTTGTCACTTCTCATAACAGCTGTGCAGCATAAAGTGAAAGCAATTGGTAACAAAAAAAATGGACAGAGGAAAACAACGACAACACCCCAAAATACAGTATATAGAACCCAAAATGTCCGGGGTTCAGATGTGGGTTTTTGTCATCTGTGTATATGCATTTATGAGCCACCATTATAATTCCTTCCAGCAAATATCCCGGATAAAGTAGTACATTTAGCCTAATACCATCGAATAAAATGGAGAATCGGGGTTCTCCTGCAAAATGCCCCGCTTACCTTTCGATGTGGGGTAGTCCATGCTTTCTGGTGTGCAACTGACGTCGATTTCCTCGTAGAAATCAGACTCTGTATCTGAGCTGCTGGCTTCCCTGTGGGGGCGATCGTTGCGGTGTCTCTCGCTGGAAGAAGACACGTTGACCGGTCTCATGTCTGCGCACATATTCCGTCGTACGCTCTCCTCCATCTCCATCTCGGCTCTGTCCCGCGTGTAGGACGCAGCGACTGCAGGGCTCGTACAGTTCCTGGGGACCGGTTTCCCCTGCGATTCCCGTGCAGGGCTTCCGATCGCTTCCGACAGATTAGACCGATTCTTGCCAACAGCCGTGCCATGCTGACCTTCCTCCGCGAGCATCACCATTTCCTTTCTATTTTCCATTACCTTCCCTCCTCCCCAAAAAAAAGAGACACACGACCGTGTGTGCGCGCGAGCTCAGCCTCAAGTTCGGGGACAAAGAATGAAAATGATTTTTCAAACGAAGCGGTAGATTTCCGGAGCGTTACTGGAACCAAATCTCGGAGAGAGGCTCGTGAATAAATGAGGGATGCGATCCTTTCCTTGACCCTGAGAGAAGCGAGCGCTCCAGAGTTCGGCAGCAGCTCTGGGAGGGATCACCATTTGCCCTCTCTTCCTCTCGAGCTGTCATTCTTAATAGCGTAGTCGTCATGATGGTACACCGATGACGACACACATTGATTGGATGTGGGTAAACACAAGGAGCAATCACAACGGGGGAGAGATTGGGAGGGGATGGAGGGCAGATAGAAAAAAAAAAACACCAGCCGTGGAAAAAAAGAGAAGAAGCATTACCACAACATGAAGACCCATGTTTCGTTCTGTTTAAGGATGAGTTTGAGATTTTATTCTCGGTCGCTCTTGTCAAAATCCACATCCAAATAGTGAACTATGAACAAAATATGCAATAACATTTCCGAAGACATATGTGATATAGACTGTATTTCTTTGAGGTCAATAGGCTATTTGCTGCAATTTAGATTTTGCTGAAACTATTCAATGGTTAATATTTTACATATACCTAAATGTGTTATTTAATCATTATTCTTACAATGAATGACTAATATATTTATTTCGTTTTTTTACTTTTTGTTTAGTGGTTTATTTATTTTGTCATATAAAATATGATACCACCAATGGTTGGGGGTTATAATAAATATAGAAAATTCAACACAATTATTCTTTATTGAATATTTTTATAAATAGTCTATAACATCGTTAGGAAATCCATGTCTACCTCGGTGTATGGGGTATCATCATAATCAGTGCAAAGATATAGACCTGAAATTGACCGCACCTCTTATTAGTTGACAACTCGCAAGGAATATGCAAATATCCTAGATAACCTATTTGGTTTTCCACAACGGGTCAGTCTTTCAAATAGGCTATAATGAAAAGCTCTCGTCCCTGCCGCATTCACACATGCGCAGTTAAAAGCTCTGTCGCACAAGGACCGTTGTTAAAGCAACCATAGTAGTAGAAGTAAGTTACTACCACTGCCAAAGCCAATTAACAATGCACACTTCTAGTGGAGTGGAGCTGTGTCCTTAAGTTATACGACAAAGTACCATAGTCCTATACTTCAAAGTAAAACAATAAAAACAATTAACAAATACTAAATAACGTTTTTTTTAAGGCAGGCCTACATGTGTTACCTTAGATATTAAACACCTCGATCAGAAGACTCTGCAGGGATTCTCTATAATTCCTGATTACACTTACACTGTTAAACAGAAACTTTGAAACTTCAGCGATTATTACCTCTTCCTAATATGTGGTGGTTCGTTTTCCCGTCTCCTAACATCTTCATTGTGAATTCAGTTCACATAAAACAACCAGTGAAACGGCTTTTTTGTGGACTCAATTACCTTTGTTTTTTTGCGAATCGGACTCATACAACCGTACCCTGTGTACGGATGTAACCCGCAGGCTGTGCTCTGATATCGATGATGCTGTGAACAGTGACGTCACGTGGGTATCAAAGAGAGGAGAGCGCGCGGCGGAGCGGGCTCCGGTTCCCCAGAAGCCTTCGCTGTCCTTGTGCGCCCTCGCCTGTCCAACAGGAGGACGACTCCCTGGCAACAGTTGACCCCTCCCCCAGCCGAGCAACAGAGAAGTGAGCAGAATTCCTGTGAGTCTACATAAGTTACCCCCCCCCCCCTCCTCCTCCCTCTCCCTCTCTCTCCTGCTCTGTCTTCAGCACTATTGGTCTTATCTGTCTGTTCTCTGTCTTTCTGTCTTTCTGTCTGTCTGTCTGTCTATCTGTTTGTCTGTCTTATTTTGTGCGTTTGCACCACAACCACACCTTCGTGCCAACGGTAAAATATGTTCCATGTTTAAACGAATAGTCAGGTTTGTCAGTCAAATCAGAGCACTTGCGCATAAAGCCAATAGGCTACTTCCAAAACAACCCCTTTTTTTGTTTAGTTTTTGGCCTTCTTAGGCTACTGAGACGGGACTTTTCTAGGCCTAAATCCATTTAGGGATATAATTGATTACATTTTCATGGAAAGAATTGACAAACCCGATTTGGCTTATAGTTGTGGTCAACGTTGTATTCGGCTTTAATTTGTAAATTTCATAGGAGCTGCACGTTATGGGCTATTTCCAGTGACACGGTGGAGCTATGTACTTGACTGAAAATGTTTGGCGTTGTTAAGGTGGAGTATTGGGAAGTGCAGGGCTCGGGGATCCCAGGGATCGGCAGGCGGAAACAAACACAGTGAGAAAGTATATTAGGAAACATGCAAGTGAATAAGTATCTGCAGGCGCATAGTGGGCATCCCGTGATGCATATTGATTCCGAATTGGATGATGGCAAACCAGGCTCCTGGTAATTGTTTTATCGTAGCCTTGTTTTTTTAAATGCACGATAGGCTAAAGGTGGGCTTAAAAGGGCAATCATTCCCTACAAGAGCCCTATAAGTTGCCAGTGAGTTCCAGTGAGTCACTATGCACATGCAAGATGAATTTGTTGCAGTGCACGTAGCCTACCATAATAAGTCTGAAGGGCACTGTATCTCGTGATCTACCGGGAGATAAGGATCAAGATTACCTTTGCGCAACCGAAGGATGACCTTGTTCACTTACAGTAGTGTCCTGTAATTGTGTGTCTTAGATAGTGAAGGACACCGGATGGGTTTGGAGAGCTTTGTTTGCGGATTGTTAAACTATTTACCATATAGTAGGCCTATCATGAAGCATATTGCAATAATCGTTTAGCGTGCTTCATTTCTGATCCTATTTCCCACACCACACTGTAGATTAACACAATGTGCAAGCGGTCCGGCTCTTGCGAGAAGCAAAAAATAAAACAATAATAAAAACTCTGGACACCTTTATGTGGGTTTTCTCGAGCGTCTAGTTTGGGGGTAGATCAAAGAGGGGAGCGCCCCCCGCGGCAGACATTGCAGAATGCGCCCCTCGGTTTTACTAGGGAGGCCAACTTGAACTTGACCATGGAGTCTGCGCAGTGCCCATGTAATCCAATCCCGGCGGTGAAATACTTTGGTTTTTTACCGCAAAATCAGTTTTGATCAGAGCGTGCATAGACTTTGGTTAGAGTGTGTCATGTCTGTCACCATGTAGCTTTGGATATAATTTCAACGAAGGCATGAGGAAGCGATGGGAGGGAAGAGAAACCCATACATCGTTCATGACTCAGGCCTCTCCCGTCTTATTGCTTCAACTTGGCCTTGAAAGTAGATGACGCGGTGGCCAGGATGTCAACTGGCTGATCGCAACATATGCCTTGAGAATGCAAGGTCTATACGGTTGAAACTCCATTTCCAACCAACCCGTTTTGTCTTCACAATGCTTCACTGCTCGACGTCTACGAATGCTTCGACGCAGGGTTTAGCAGGCGATCAGGACCGAATTACCCCCCCCCATTAAAACGATAGTAGCCTATGATGTGTGAGGTAGCCATGTAATATGGCTTATCACCAATTCAGTAGTAGCAATGCAACACGCCAGGTGCAAGGCCTTATCACTTTACGAGTGCGAGGTTTACTGTTTGGTAGGCTTTACCTCCATTGCGTCTTGAGAAGAAACGCCGTGCGGTCGTTTGCAGTGTGGCGTGTTAAGGTGCACACTGTCGGTGGAGGCCGACCTCCAGGTTCGTGTCCATTGTGCTTTGCGTATGCTGAATCCGCGTTTGGATTACGCATATTATACGTATCGGGCCTGCGGCCTGCACCAGGTTCGAGTGTTTATATCTTCACTAAGGTAGTGAGGTTATGCTGTTTGTGGAACCGCTTCGCTCAGATCAATCGGGTTTACAATGGCCTGGAAAGGCTATATCTTTTTTAGCACGTACATTTGTCATTGCGCAATAGGCTAAAGCTCAATGGAGAACGTTCTGATATTATGGATGCCTGACAGATCCAGCGAAGACGAATGCTAGCACATTTGGTGTGGTTTTGGGTTGTGCTCCACATACTTTGTCTTAGAATTTATGGATCTTCAGTTTTTTTCCAACGTGTAGTCTACTATTATCGCCACTGGACAATTCGTCCAACAATTATTTTCCGATTAATCCTCATAGTATTTTGTTTTTCCAGATGGCAGATGTTCAGTTGGGGCTTTCCGAATAATATGAGGAAACATTTTTTTGATAAATAATAGCCACTGATTCGAAGCAATATAGGCTACAGGCCTAACATAGACTATTCCACAGTCTCGGCA
Source organism: Trisopterus minutus (assembly GCA_027122715.1). Lineage (NCBI taxonomy): Eukaryota > Metazoa > Chordata > Actinopteri > Gadiformes > Gadidae > Trisopterus > Trisopterus minutus. The sequence goes on from JAOPUD010000107.1 coordinate 10,723,805, forward strand.
TGCCCATCAATGCCCATTTTATAACTAAGACATATCGTGTGTTATCCAATAAAATGCATAATCCATAACCCATCCGCACCATACAAGATATTATCGTGTTTAGGCTATATAATTGTAGTCCTTACCTGTACGCCAATTGTCTTTTTTTTTATGAAGAACAGCGAAGTCTAGCAGATATGTTATGGTTATTGACTCAATAATTCAACTTCAACTTAAAGGCTTTTAATCATCTGGAACTATTCCAACTAACTACATTTTCGTTATGGTTGTAGTACGCTAACCTCATGGCACTTAGAGAGTAGAAGGCCTTGAGACTCGGAGGTTATGCCAAATGTATTTACTTTTGGTTCTTGGTCATTTCTGGCATTAGGGATCGTTTAGAGAAGATCTCAATGTGAAGTGGATCAAAGCGCAGTACTTAATTACAGCATGACTAAATAGCCTAATAATTATTTGCCTGCGCCTAAATGTATCTAATATATTTTCGTCCGTTACAGGTGGCTTTGGCTTGGTTTGCTTTTTGCTTTTATTCGGTTAAAAATACGGTGGTTATTATTATGTTACTAATCTGTATTGCCCTTTTATTGAAAGCCTATATTGTCCAACACATCCAAGTCTTTATGCTTACAAATAGTGATTATGATTCTGCATTCTAAGCAAATCATGGGGCGCTTCTGGAATCCCAGCGCTCCCTCAATAAGTACCAGGTAGGATTCAGGCCTAAATTAGAGCCGTGCAGCTCAATTCAAGTTCATGATCGACCTGAAGGCCTATACGCTTTATCCACGTGAGCTCTATGTGAACTGATCGGGAGTGCTGGCCTAGTGCTATCATAAAGCAGCATTGCCGATTTGAACAAATTAAACAGCAAAAGCTTGGTTTGAATTGCAATCAAAATGGTCATAATGTGACAATTGTTTATCTATAGCCGTCACATGCAAAAAAGTCTTAATTTGTGCTCGGTTTCTATATAGTGCATGATACGTTCGCTGTAGCCTATATAAAAACTTTGAAATATAATCAGCACTTGTTTTGGTTTGTTTATGTTTTTATCCATCAGACGTTGTGAGGATCCGTGCAGAGTGCAGGCCATTAAAGCACCTCGTGTTGGTAACTTTGACCGATAGCTCACTGACTGGACCCTGGCGTGTGAAAGTTGTTTCTTTCATATTCTGTTTTGTTTCCTCCCATTGCGTCGACTGTACACCATAAACATATAACCCAAATTGCAATGACGAAATCGAAAGGAAAAAAATACTTTTATCTCCCCCCCTGATTTACTTGGATCAAAAACACACTTAGGCCGAAATGTCGGGATTTTATTTGACAGCCTTCTATTTACGTAGCCGAACGACGGATATTAGGTCAATAAATAAACACACATATATATATAGGCCTATACACAACTAATAGAGGCTATGCAATTTCTAACGAGAAACAAACAAACAAACAAACAAACAGCTAAACCGTGAATGACAGTGGCCTGCAACACATTGTTTCAAATTGCAAAATATGAAGACATGCTGGTTATACGAAAAAGTAGTAGGCCTAGTATTGGTACTATTATTAAAGACCTCCATGAGCGTTTTTAACAATAGGACCGAACAACTATGTTGCCATTCCCATTCACTGCCTCAGTGAACACAGGGCATGTGTTTGGCATTCTAGCAGGTAGGGCTATAGCAGAGGGTCTGGGCATAGGCGAATAGTGCTCTAGTGCTCTGTCTTGTCCTTGCTGCTGTTGTTGTATAAGCCTGGTTTGACCGCTGGCCTTGAAAAAACACACATCTGCGCTTTGCGCCACCATGGTTACGACCATCTTTTGTTGTGCTCCCAAGGCTTGGACCTGGGATCCGTGCATTCTCCAAACAACCGTCTGGGTTCAGCCAAACCAACTTTGTCTGCGTTGTGGATGGAGGGAAAACTACGATGGTCGGAACATCGAGATGAAGGGCGATCTGGCCTGATATACAGGCTGTACGTTCTCACTGACAGAACCTTTCTTAAATGGTATATAAAGGCCTACGTATTGGCTTATTGCCTGCTTCCATGCATAGGATAATGAGACGTATGGAGCGGAAACTGATTTGATTAAAAAGTATTATAATATAGGCATATTGCATATCAGATCAAATTATGTTATTTAGCCTACATAAAAAAATACAATCGTAAAAATAGGTTATTTACAGAATGAAGGCCCATCACTTGCCGCCAACTTGTACCAACTATAAATTGACCTACTTAAGCCTACCTTATAAAACAACATGGAATTATTTAGTTCAACAATATCAGGACGATGATTCGGAAGATGGTCGTGCAGGCTCATGCTTTCCAGAAATAGGTGAAGCATTTGGATGAAGAACTATAGTATTGCACATTTTAAATTAGTGTAGTAGGCCTACTAGTTCTATGTATATCAACATTATGCAATCCATTTAGGCCTACTTCTAATCAACCATTTATAAATAACCCTTACTTCGAACTTACATAACCACTTATACATCTATACCCACTAGGCTATCGGCATACCACTTTTGCTAAATGGAGTTTATTTAATTGGCTTTAGGACTATATAGAATCATGATGCTTAGAGAATGGATAGCTTATCTGTATTCTTTTGATCAAGAAACAATCTTCCTTATGGAAGATGATAGTGCGGGCGGTCTAGAGTTGACGATAACTCCTTCTTGTTTTCGACTTGTTGCTAATGGGGCTTCAAAGATTGTTCATGCATACATTGCAATTTAAAATATAAAGACAGGAATTCTTATAGGCCTTTATATTCTTAATTGAAGGCACATATTGAATTGTTTCAATTTGTACAATTAATCATTGTCTTATTTCCACCCCGCCGTAAGCCTACGTGCTGTAGGCCTAGGATATTTTGGATTATGCCAATATAACGTTATCGTTACTGGTCGCTGGTTGATTATTTACGCACTGGGTTTACTATTTTGTCAGTAGATAGATGCGTGAAAACCTAAAGGATTCAGTCGAACATATATGAGATCTCAAATGTAAGCCCGTCTTTATTCTTTTTTTTTTTACTTATGTCTGACCAAAACTCGTTTTATGTTTGGACATTTGGGTCCAAACTTGAGTGAGAGCTACTCCAACTAAATGTTGAGTCGCCATAGACAGTATAGTCAGAGTGCCACTGGTCGTAAACACGTAAAAGCAGACCAGACACCCACACAACGACACGTCTATATTGTGCCTTCTTTTCAGAGAATACATCATTTTCACACGTATCCGACAAAACTCCTACAAACACACACAAACGAAGACATTCTTGTTATGTTTCGAACCCTAAATGGAAGCTTACACACAAGTCAAGCTACATCTAAAGCCTGCCATGTAGTCCTTAGGTCTAAACGTTAGAACAAAAATGATAGTTAAAGTTAATGTCCTCGAAAGCTTTTATTCAAACAGGAATTCTCATCCTCCTTCCGCTCTTTTCAAAAGCTCAGACGTTCCTCCAGGACTGAATAGCCCCAACAAGCATGTCGGCTAGACAGAAACTTTCAACTTGACCTTGGCCTCCAGCCGTGACAACCGCGTATGCAAAAATACCTACAACCAAAAACCTTGTTTCATACATCCAAATGACGTGCGAAGGTCGTGATATTGACCAAACGGACTAAAGCGCGATGTTAGGCCTATAGCCTCGTTTATTTAATTTCATCTGTTTGTTCATGCATTTGCATGCCCTTTTTTTGGGCCCGCGTATATACTTTTAAATATGGACACACACACACACACACACACACTGTGTATATTAGCTCATCGTCATAAAGAATTACCGAAACAAACTGCAGTGAACTGCCACTAAGGATTCACAGGCATAAGCAAAATATATATTTTCAGTTCCTGCTTTCTATTTTGTGGTTAGTAATATAATATTGTAATACTATTATCATTGATATAAGTAGTTGAGGTTGCATAATTGATATCGATATCTATATAGATATATATAGATATAGATATATGTTTGCGGAATTAAATGCATAGTAACACTTTTTGCCTTCAGCTAAAGCATAACATTGCACGGACAAATTGTTGCATACGTTAAGAAACCATTGGGGAAAGGTATGTATTTCCGATTCAGAAAGATCCAGAAGGAAATACATATTTTCTTCACATTTAGATATCTTTCGAATCTACTAAGAATGAGTCTCCGATTGACCCAAAACAAAAGCCAAAACACAACATAACATCCTTCATTTAGAGAGTTTAATTTATTCTTTACCTTATCACACAATATCGCCCAATTTGTATTTAATTTGCCTGGATTATTTCAATGAATGGATTCTTCCTTTCCAATGCAAAGTGCCATTATCGGTACAGTAACCCAACACACTAGCCCAACATTTTCATTTAATTATCTGCGCTGGTAGATGTTTATCGTGCGCTTTGCATAGCCTGGTCACGTGGTAAACTCCTGGCCAATGACGGCGCAACCTTTCGTGCTCTCGTGCGCGTCAGAGTCATTTACTCTCCCCCGAATCAGTATCTCCTTTTCCTCAGTCTCAGAGCTTTTTAAAAAAGAGCCAGTACCCTTCAATGTTGGATGTCGTGCTATGACAACGTCACTGCTTCTCCGTCCGCGCTGGATCGACCCGTCGGTGATGTTCCTCTACGACAACGGCGACGGCTCCGATGAAGTGAGTAAGAACATGGAGGGCTTTGCTGGTGGCAACTTTGCGGCGAACCAGTGCAGAAATCTGATGGCGCATCCCCCGTCCCTGGCACCCAGCACCACGTACTTGTCCAGCGACGTGCCCGCCTCTGGTATGGGGGAGCCGGTGAAGCAGTGCAGCCCGTGCTCGGCGGCCCAGAGCTCTTCCAGCGCCTCGCTGCCCTATGGATACTTTGGCAGCAGCTACTACCCGTGCAGAATGTCCCATCACAGCAGCATGAAGTCGTGCGGTTCGCAACCCCCCTCTGCGTATGGGGATAAATACATGGACTCCTCCGCGTCGGCGACTGACGACTATACGTCTCGGGCAAAGGAATTCGCTTTCTATCCCACGTATCCTTCTGGTCCGTACCAACCTGTTCCGAGTTATCTGGATGTGCCCGTGGTGCCCACTATCAGTGCGCCGTCGGAGGCCAGACACGAGACCCTGTTGCCCATGGATAGCTACCAGCCGTGGACTCTCACCGCGAACGGTTGGAATAGCCAAGTATACTGCGCCAAAGAGCAGCCACAGGCAGGGCATATCTGGAAATCCTCTATACCAGGTAAGATTCAACACTAAAACATGGCATGAATGCTTTTGTTTGATTTGATTGAGTATTCTTTATTGGGGGGGGGGGGGGGGGGGGGGGGGGGGGG
>JAOPUD010000107.1:10769331-10788651 GCA_027122715.1 Trisopterus minutus
CCCCACACCTCCACCCTAATACGTACACACGTAGACACGCGCGCACACGCACACACATGCAGACACACACGTACACAAAGACGCGCACGCACGCACGCACACACAGGACAATATATGATATGGAAATGTTTCTGTTGCGATGCCTTTGTTCTCTGCGATAGGCCTGTATACATTTCGTTTGTATAAATTGACTATAACAAAAAGGGAACTATTTTTGTATAGAGCACAGTTTAAAGACTGCTGTCCCTGCTGTCTACTACATTGCGTATTTTAACAAAATTGTGAATACATCCACTGCACAAAGGTATTTGCGTTGTTTTACTACTGTTCAACTACAAGAGCTTAACAGTCCATGTTTTCTTTGTCAGTATGTTAGATTCGTTATTTTTGTATGAAAATTAAGCAACGAAAGCCTGCACGCAATGTTCTTCCACTATCATTCCTATTCGGACACCTTCAGAAAATAAGAGTTAAATGGATGCATCAAAACATAAGTAACATAAATATTAACTTCTAAACAATTTTCAATCAAATGGCGACGCGATCATGCGAGATGTTCAGCGAGGGGTCAAAAGCTCGCTGAGACCGACAAGAATGAGATAGGGGGTCAAAAGTTTACGCGCGGAACACGTCTCCCTCATCTGTTCTATTGGGGCTTGATGCCAGCCTTATAATGGCGGTCTTCACGACGCACACAAAAGATAGAATAGCGTTGAATTACATATGTTGGACGTTGCACTCCAGGTGAACCCTGAAAGCAGAGTGACCCCGCGCGCAGGACCAGGGGAGGGTTCCCCCTACACGTCCCAAACCTCAAGATTGAGTGGCTGGCGTTTTATTAGGGCGGTTGATTGGTGAATTTCCTTTGAATAAATTACATTTGATATGTTTGGGGACGAAGGCGAAATTAGCATTTTCAGGATTGATTCTTTCGACCGGGTCACAGGGTAATGGATAGGCCTGCAGGCCCAAATTATGTCCGTGGATCCTTTAAAAAACACTTAGACTTCCTTATCTTGATCAAATATAACGGTATTTGGTAACGTAGACTTTAGAAAGTATCGTTAAAACGTGTTTTTTTTATGTTGACACCGGAGAATATATTTTTAAATATGTGTGTGTTCACATATCGGGCTTTTACCGCAGAGTAGCAGACAATGACGCATTTCAATACCGTCCCCTTTGTCATCAAATAATACATAGAATAAAAATTGCAAGTGAAGTACATCCTTTCGATTCAAGTATAATATTAGAAATTCGATTCCTGTTTTGTAAACATGATCATTAGACGAAATTTTAATTTTAATACAAATAATACAAATAAAAAATGAAACATAAAAAATACAAAATATAGAATACGCCGAGAATAATCAGGTATTGTAGGCTATAAACCATGGTTCTAGAGCACCTCTCTCTCGCCCTTTACATGCTTAGGTCATATTTAGTAACCAAACATCAACCACAACATCATCATCAGCAAAAAATAATTGGCGTACAAATGTGAATACTTTCGATTTCATTTTATTAAAAAAGAAAAAGGTCTTATAAGGCAAAGCCTGTGCGTTGACAAAGGTCCGTTGCGTGAGGCTGCATTCTCTAAGATATGTTCAACTCAACTCATACAATATGGAAAACATAGGCTGGCCTACAGATTTATAAATGGATAACAATGTCCCTTGCAATGTTAAATCCCTTTAACATTGCATTCATCTTATTTATAATATTTAATAAAAAAGAACAACACACATTTTAAAGACATACTACAAATATGGAAATAAAAAAATAAAAACGGCTGTTTAAGCCGAGAAATTTATTACAAAAACATGTATAAATGCTGTGAATGATAATGTGGTTGTTCATTTAGATCACAACAAACAGGCCTATGTTTCTCCAAAAAAACGTCTTTAAAGGCCCGTTATCCAAATCTAGCCTATTTTTGGTTTCTTATAAACTGAGCAGACCAGTCAGAGCCAGGATATTACATAGTTTTAAGTTTGGGTTTTGTATTGATTATTTATTATTGATCACATTGGCTACTTGTTTGCATGGTTGTATGGTTCTGTCAAAAAAAAAAAAATGTTTGTTTGACGTTGAATCCGTCACATGAAACTGTATTCGGCCATTCGCTCAATACAACTTGGTTATAGCTTCATGTAATATCCACATGGACTACTATGTCTACGTACACATCTGCTTCGGTGTTGCATTAGCTTTACGGTTGCTTGGTTTGTGGTAACGGAGCATTAACAAACTGTTTTCTTTAGATAAACATCGACATACAGAGGAGTAGGCCTATCTATAAAACAGCAAATGGTGTTTCTCCAATAGACTGAATGGTTTAGACCAGGCCCAGCTTCTATAGCCTACTGCCTGGTGGAAACTCTCCCTTTCTACAGGAGAGGAATGTGTAGCGAAAGCAATATTTAAAGTGTCGCTATCGTCACAGCACTTGTCTGAACACCTACATGTACAGTGCACTGTCATTGTGATGTACTATCAGTTAAATAGACATTCACTTCACAGTATATGCTTTCCCAAGTGCCGGCGTGTTTTGGATTTTGGATTAGTTTGATGTAAACACAACCTGTCACAAGCCTTAAGAGCCTACCAATTCTCAAAATAGTAAATGTACATTTTTGATATTGTAATAACTTCTAACATAATTTGCATTTTTTTTTATTTCTCCCTCTCTGTTTTCAATATGTGTTAACATAGTTCAACAGGCTTAAGCAACTTTTTGACATAATAAACTATAGTAAGCTTAGGGCCTAGCTCAAGTTGTGCAGTTTTACAAGATAGGGCAATAGGCTTCTATTCTGCAGGCATACTGACAAAGTATGCCCCACATTAATCAAAGTTGATACTTTAATACCTATCCCGAGGTCCTTGCTACAGCAACAAGTAGACCGACCTGTCAAAAAAAGATAGCCGTCATTCACGCAAGGATGACTTACTGTAAGTGGATAATAGTCACACTGACCCAGTCCATCCCCTTCTCTCTATCTCTCACCCTCTGATACATAGAATACGTTGGCAGCAGACTGTAAATTTAGATATCATGTGAAGTTGTCTTACCTTGTAACATTATGTTGATAAATTGCCTCTTAGGTGGTCTTCGGAGTATACGGGTACTGCCCATGTGTGGGCTACCATTCGCTTCTGCATGAGTTAGGTGAAACACAATTTAATAAAAAAAAACATTCCCTAAATTAACTTACAGCAAGTGGTGGCTCTGGTATATTATATTAAAAGATGCATAGTTTATAGTAGAAAAGAAATAGACTGCAAAATACTGCATATGTTAAACGAAAAAAAGAATAATTCACCTTACAACGTGGTCTGGCCTCTACGTTCACGAGCTGGAGGATATTGTCGGTCAAGTTAGAGCTACATGATACAAATAACTGCATTAAATACAAAGCATTCAACATGAAAAAATAGAGACAATAATTGCCAAATAATATAGGCAAATATATCTACTTAACATTTTACTATTTTTGTGGGGCTTTCGCCTCGCTTTAAGCGGTTTAATACCACGCTTGGTGTTTTTCAAATGGCTTCGTGGCATTTCAACAGAATTGTAGTATCTTGTTGGGACGTCCCTGGGTGTTGACCCACGCTAAGTGCTCTCCCATCTCCCCCAGAGTTGGGCAGACGTTGGAGATTGTGAAGTCCAAGTCCGGGGTGAACTCCAGGTCACTGCGTCTAACAGATATGAAAATGTCGCCTCTTTGGAGAAGGGCACGCCTTGTTGTTTAACAAAGACTGTCAATGCCCAAGATTAATCAGAAACAAAATGGAAACGGTGTCACTCTGGGGTCAGCAGAAGTTATCTCTGTTTAGGGCCACGAATACAATGGCGGGGAGAAAAAGGGGAAAGAACGCTTTCAATATTTCCGAGGTTTGTCCTCTTTCACGACGCAGGGGCCTTCTCCGAGTGGACAGTTAAGGATAACTTCTGTAAAGTCTCTTTGGCTCAAAGGGAATTACACAGTTGTTCACGTTGGATTTGTTCTGTGCGGATATGTGAAGAAACAAGTTGTGAAGATGGAGATTTGCGTGACACTCTGGGCAGAGGAGCAATACGGTCAGCGGCTGTTATATTTATCTCGTTGGTTTATTGTCTGCCTTTTCATCTGGATCATTTTATTCTCCGGAGCCTATGAATGCATATCTTCATATCATAGGAATGTAAGCATATTTGTTAATATAGACCTCTCCCTCTACGTATTACCATCTTCTACGGCTTCAATCCAAAATATATGTATCATTCATAATAACAATTATAACAACCTTAATGATAAACATAATAATAACAACCAAAATAGTAATAATAACAGCAATAAAAAATAAGCACAATACCTGGTATTAATTCATAGTTGGTTACCCCTTATATATTATTCATATTTTTATAGAGGCCTACTAAAGCAGGCCTAATTGCTACAGCCTATTGTTGCATGAGGGTGTCTCTGCACATTGTTTTACTCAACTCGATTTCATTCAAGGGCTTCTATTTCAGTCACAAATTACTTGCAGGGAAAGTTGTTGTTCTACGTCGTCAGGTCATCCACTTGTTATGTTAGTGTGCAGTGTAAATCCCACTATCTTACTATCGGAAGACCCGGGGGCTTGCACGCGGGCATCGTGTGTGCTGCTACATGCACTTGTTCATCCAAGAGGAACACACAAAACGGTACAACGTTTTGGATTGGGTAGAAAATAAATTATGCCTCAGAAAGATATTGGATTATGGTTACAGTGCGTATAGGTCCATTGCTCGGTAATATATGTTAAAACCGAGGAGGAAAAATGTAGTTATCTTTATTTTTGTTAGGAGAAATTGTTTATTAATGACGTAATGCGCAAACCTCTTAGATTGATGTTGCCTGAGCAACATTCTGTTTAAAGTCAAGCTCACGAGAAGAAGGAGTAGGGAGTCAAAGGTTTCTTAATGTCGTAATGTAACACCGCTGCTCGCAGAGTCTCTCTCTCTTTCTCTTTCAGATCAGTAAAACATATCTTTTATTTTGTTATATTAATAACGTGACAACGTGCTCAAATGACTGACTACCTGTTCTGCTGCCAATTTGCAGCCTCATGTGCAGAGCTGTGCACTAAGGCGCACGCTAACCTAAAATTCATTTAATGTTCCATCAGAGATATTCTTTTGTTTGTGAAGAAGTGCATTCCCATCCATAACTTTGGTTTCACATAGAGTGGGATGCTGGATTTTCTCGGATACAGGACTATATAAGGGTCGGCGGACACTGCCCATACTTTGGTCCATGCAGTAAACAAGTCGCTTGATTGGATTTTCTTTATATACTCAGATTTAATAAGGAAAACACCAACGTAAGCTAGTCCGAGCAATTTTCGTTGTGCAAAATGCCATGCTTTCCATTGGTTCCTGTTTACATGATGCCCACAGGAGACACCGTGATTGGTGGTGCTTTACACGTGACCAGACAACTTTGTACATTTGACAGGGAGTAGGAGGGTTTTGTGGAGATCAGAAAAACGACAGCGCGATAAAAATTAGTATTGTTGCACTTCACAAATTAATGACCATGAGTTCCTATTTGATAAACTCGAACTATATCGAACCATCCTTTCCTCCATGCGACGAATACCAACAAAGCGGATACATCCCCACGCCCGGGGATTACTACGAACGGCAAAAAGATACAGGTTTTCCCCATCACGACGATGCATCCTATCCGAGGTCAAACTACACAGATCCGAGCTACGATTACGGCAATGTCCCCACCAACGGACTGGACGATTTTAGCGACGGGCATCACGCACAGCCGCAGCCCGTACCCCAGAGCCACGGTACTCGCCTCAACACGGTTTCCGAGAGCGGCGCAGGGACGAACACCAGCAAAGACTGCAGCCTTGCAAATGAGCCATATCCCGGCGTACCAAAGGGCAAGGAGCCGGTGGTCTATCCATGGATGAAAAAGGTCCACGTTAGTAACGGTGAGTTATCGTTACAGTTAAATGGTAGAACCACAGAGAGCCGACCACTGGAACATACGCAAACCCATTGAGGCAGCACTAGTAGCGCCCCTTACAACAGCAATTTACGACTATCGAGCAGCAGGGTCGGTAATTAAGGACCCTCGTAAATTTTATTGCCTGTGTTCGTCTGTCTGGGCCATGTGCCTTTGTTGCTTTTTAACCGAAACTACCTCTACGGGTGGACCAAAGCCAAAGTATGATATTTAGTCCTGCTGTTTGGTTAATCATTTGTACGCTTAATCTATCCCTGGGTACGAATTCTAACACAGACGGCATCGCCAAATTAAGCGCATTTCTGCGCTCGAAACGGCAGAGAACATGATGCAAAAAGTGGGATAGTAATCGACATTAACGTTACGTCGTCCTTATATGCCTTCATTTTACATAGAATCATGGGGTTTTTTTGTGGATGGAAAACCATTCGCTTCACGTAACACCTGCTTGCTTTGCATGTGCATGGTTTTTGCAGTCAGTGCCAGTTACAACGGAGGAGTGCCCAAGAGATCCCGCACCGCCTACACTCGCCAGCAGGCTCTTGAGTTAGAGAAAGAATTCCACTTCAACCGTTATCTGACCCGACGCAGGCGGGTGGAGATCGCGCACACCATGTGTCTATCCGAACGCCAGGTGAAGATTTGGTTCCAGAACCGGCGAATGAAGTGGAAGAAGGACCACAAGCTGCCCAACACAAAGATCCGCTCCTCCAACACAGCTTCGCCTTCAGTCTCTGGAGCCCAGCAGCAGCAGATCAAAACAGGCCAACAGCTCGTGCCTACACCGTGCGCCGCCAGTCTATAGTGCGTGAACCGCAGCAAACCCACACCACAACACAGACTGAGAATGCAAATTACAAAAGTGGAAATTTTTGTGGACCGACTTTCCGGTGTGTTACACATGTTGTAATCCCCCTCACCCCCCCCCCCTCCCCTCTTTTCCCAAACTTCTGCCATTGGGTTTTACAAGTCCATCGTTCCTTGAAAACCACCTCTGCTCCTCGTTTGTCCTCGTCGTATAAGCTTGAAATTCACCTCTTATCACCCAAGACGGCAACTGAAGTGTACATGTATTGTTTGATTTTATGATACAAAAAAGTGGAACGCACGTTCAAAGCAAGGACTTGGGTTAATATACAGTGTAAATGAGGTGAGGCAAACGTAAGTCATTTTTTATCAGTATTATAATTTTTTGTATTGCTCATGGAAAAGTCTAATATACTTGAAAGATATATAGCAAATCTCTAGGTCATGCAGAGTAACATTGTAGTTTTTTTTTCTGTGTGTGTAAGAGAGAGTGTGTGAGAGAGAAAGAGAGGTGTGTGTGTGTGTGTGTGAGTGTGAGAGAGACAGAGTGTGTTGGTTTACTGTTGAATGTAGCCCAGGTGACTTTTGCATCTGATGTATATAGACAAATCACTAAGAAGGCACAATGAAAATAACATTTTGTCTTTAGAATTATGTTTGTCGTTCTAGTTAAGTCGTGATAGTGTACCACATGTCGTGCTGTGTTCTAAACTGTGAATATCTGTATGTTTCGTCGAAATAATTGTCGTTGTAATGTAGGCTAAATAGCTGTTCTTGTGAAATAAATATATCCTTCACTGAATGAAATGGCTTGAAAAATCTGCATATAGAAATGGCAAATAATGAATAATTATACACGGGCCAATTGCATAGGATAATATATTTTTTTCGTATTGTTTTTTTTATTTAGTATTAGGGCATCGTCCGTCAGTTTCATCACCTTCGTTGTTTTGAGTAGTCAGTTTGTGATTTTTTGTAAAGGTATTAAAAAAAGCAATTGATATTATTTGCTACTTTAAATGGTGTCTATTTCATTTCAAACGTGAAGAAGGGTTACCCTCATCTGTTCTTAAAATACAGCACGGTTGAATTGTTCAAGAAGAGGTCCCAATCATTTGTTTCATTCCCGAATGTTGTCTTTCTGTCAACTGACTTTGTAGCAATATCTGTCACCACGTTATGATAAGTATCCCTTTCAAAGTTTATAGACGTTTTCATCGAATAAATTATTGAATCGTACGCGTTATAGAATAATTTATTTGTTTTTGTCTTATTGCAGAAACAGCTTCAGGTGCTAATCCCACTACTCGCATTAGGTCTAAACAGCGAAAGGCTTTAAAGTGATCCAGCAAACAGTTTTTTTTTGCAAAGTCCATAGCACACATAAGTGAATCAATGTTAAACTGTTGTTTGCTACCTGCTACATCCAAACAATAGGAAGTTCAACCAGAGGACACAACCGTCACTGACCAATCACCGACACGCAGCCCTTCTCCTGACCCCTGACCTTAAGACACGCACAATGTTCAGATCATACATCAGTGTAATACCACTTTGGCTTTTTTCATTTCGTGTTTTCTTCAACAAACAATGCCCTGAAATGTGTAGACCAATGTGTGACTTGTATAACTAAACGTTTTCATTCATTTCATTTCATTTCTATACAGCAGTGTTACAGAAAGAGTTTACCTGATGGCCAGAATGCATATGTACAAACAAAATGCATAACATTTTGGTATGAATTCCAGCCCTCTTTTTAGATAATGTATGTTTGGGCAATAGATTGCCGATTACCTTGCACTAGGCCTAATTGAAAAATCGGATAGGCCATAAACAACCGTTCTGGGCGCGAGAGTCCCATAGCTGCGTCATTTGCATTTATTCTTGAGTCATTATATGAAATCGTCATATAATGGCCACTAAATTATTATCTCTATTTTCACAATCATTCAGGGCATACTTTACGCGGAGACATAGTTGTAGGGATGTCCAAAGAAATGGCGTTTGACCTGATTGGCACCCATTTTACGCAACCTATCAAGATGTCGAACAAGTTAGATTCAAGATTTCCACTCATTTTATACCACAATGGAGGTCACTTCCAGAGTTCTGAAAATTTAATTCGCTCATCCACGTGACTCGATGAATAATGAATGCCCTCGGGTCAGAAATAGATATGAAATTCGGCCGTAATTCCATTTGAAGTGATCCTCGGCAGTGTGCGAGATACAGTTCTGGTGATAAGCTCTAGGTTATTCCTTCGTCCCTGTTGAGGAGCCTTCGTGAGTCTGTGTGAGTATGTTTCTGATTCTCTGCAATTCCTTTCGGACTTCAAAGGATGTAGTGTAGGCTCACCTGCACATTAGACTAACTAACTAGTGGCGCGTAAAAAACAAAACAAAACCCAAAACAAAACAAAACGATAGTCTTTTGGTGCCTTGTGTTATGATCATCGCGCGTTCATTCATTTCTTCCGGGCGACTAACCATTTATGTTATCATTATGAAAAAAAGGGACAAACACGACGTTTAATAATACATGTTTTGGGTGCTTAGCTAGTATCTGCGTGCTTTTAAATAATTGGATATGTATATTACTGTCTGGTTAGCCGTAGTATAAACTGTTTATAGCCTGTGCATGTGCTCAATGATAATGCCAAATACCAATACACAAAAATCTAAACGGGGGGTTCAAAATATGAACATTGGTCTTATAAATATGAGGCCCTAAATGTAGCATATCATACAATAAGAATCCACTGTGTGACAATCAAGCAGTTGATAAATTAGATTACAAAAGCTAAATCAAATTGGAACTTGGTGAACAACATAGGTCAAATTAAAACAAATATAGGTTATTGCGTTACATTGGTGATTAAGTAGTATAATTTGTTCAAACAAACTAAAGTGAGGCTGTTTCACATCATTAGTATGCCTATTCTTTCTTCATATGATTTATGTGTAACTTTGTGTTAAAACTGTAAAATTACAGTTAGGCCTAACTGTTATTTTAAAGTAGGCCTATACCACGAAAGATCTGAAAGGTTTGACCACATCAGGGACAGAAGACAATCAATTTGGAGGTTTAACATTACAACGTCTTTATATTATACGGATTATAGGTGATATTAGCATTATTATTGTCATTATTTATTAATGTATTATTAGCATGATAATTGTCTTTATGAATTGTATGTTATTATTATTACTATTATCATGAGCCCTAATATTTAAGCGGACCTTGTAATTAGCATAATATCTTAGAAGGTCTACCTGAAATTCTAGAGTCTTATAAAGTATTTTTAAGTACGTTTCTGTAGTTTTGAAATATAAAAAAATACACGCTAATGCGATACAAAAAATGCAAACAAATATTGACTCTTTATTGAAACTAGTAAAACAATTCACAACTATGAACGACTCACAGTGCAAGCATTGAAACACATTCAAACACTCATTCTGCCATGAAACAGTGAACCAGAAGGGCGCTAGATCAACAGTTGAATTTCACATTAGCCTTGATGTTGGCGGTTGTAAACCTTCGAGTATAGCATTTATCTTTAGTGGAGTTTATCGGTAATCTAAGCCTACTCGTTAGACCTCCGGATGTCAACATTGTGGGGAGATATGCAGCACTCTCTGGCCGCCATCCAAAGAGAGAATGGTGACAAGTGGTTTGCGCCTTTAGTTCCCTTTAGTTGTCAGCAAATATGCATTTGCGATTGCATATCTACCTCTATTCAAACAAAGGAGCAGTGTTATACACGTTGAAAACAATACGTTCAAATAATATTTGCCATTTCATTGAACCAGTTAGGGTCCAGGTCTTATGGGTCTTATAAGGTAGTGTATACGTTCTTAGGAATAAGATCGATTGTCTGTAAAACAAATGTCCTTGACAGACTATGTGCCTTCTTTTCCACGACTTCTTGATTTTAAACTTCACACACTGGTTGTCTCTCCCCGGGTCAGGGAAAAGTTCAGGTGCGGTGGCGAAAGGCGTGGGAGTAAAGGGTCTGCTTTCTGTCCTGCGTTACGTCCGCCAAACATTCTCCAGCATCTCCAGCATTCCCCGACTTTCCGGTTGGATTTGTTGACGATCCTGGATAAACACATGGACCGCGATTAAAAAACAAGTTCACAAATAAAATAAAAGAACAATAAAGTACAAACGTAACCCATCCAAACAGCATGCTCCATAACACAATCAAGCACCGCGTAAACTATCTAAATTGTATTACGCGTAAACTATCTATTACTCGTTCGGTGCTCTCGCCCATTATATTTGCATTGTGTAGATGCATTGAAAGATATGCTCTTCTCCAGCCCGTGCCTTTAAAAGTTTACTGCTCAACTTGTAGTTTGAGAAGACAAAGGCTGGTGTGGGAGTGGGGTGATGTTCATGTCCGCCCAGAATGATTAATAGTTGTGGCTGGTCTTTTCCACGCCTGCAACTTCATGTTGACGGGAAATAAGCGAGAGAGAGAGAGAGAGAGAGAGAGAGAGAGAGAGAGAGAGAGAGAGAGAGAGAGAGAGAGAGAGAGAGAGAGAAAGACAGAGAGAGAGAGAGAGGTCTTCTGGTCAATACGTTTTGGCAGTATCTCAAGAAGCTATATAGGTCAAACATTTATCCAAGAGGTCAAATAACCAATGATGCAAACAACTAAACAAATGATAGCCATAGTTAGGGCAGACTCATGACATAGTTGGCAAGTTATTGGCCGATACAAAATATACCATACAAGATATGATCTTTAATAGCCCCATTATAGATATCGTATTGCCGAACGCCCTTTGCACCTACCCTATAATGTACTACTACATCTCTCAGATGATCATAGGAATCACACAGGTCAATGTAGGTGGAATGGTGATCCCAGTTATAATACGTGGGGTCACGGACTCATGTTTGGTGGTCTCGTATTTAGAGCTACACTCTCAGCCCACCGCTGACTGACAGAGGCTATAGGTACATGTACCACTTAGGACCACCGCGGCGCACGAGTCTTCTCAGAAGACCCAACAGGTAATGCTATTGTGTGCTGTGAGTTATAATGCGTCTGCATCACGCACGGCGGTAACTGAGGCACACAGGGCGCTATGGCATAACTCAGGAGTAAAGAACGGAGGGGAAGCATTGAGTATAGGCTACTCGCTTCGGGCTTTTCACTGTAGGTCCTTGATTTCCTAAAGAGGAGATGTTGTAATACCCTAATTAGGGCAACCTAAAGGGATGTTTTGGAAGCTACAATCCTCTCCATCTTCCTCAGTGCGAATAGTCTCACATCGCCGCGCAAACGTATTACTACTACTACTACTACTACTACTATTACTACTCCAAAAGCAGTCGCTACGGCTGCATTTAAACTGCACATAATAGAGCAGGTATAGCACACTAAGCTCACTTACCGCTAATGGCCAGTAAATATATGGCACTTTAAAAGTGACAGAACACCCTCTCATCTGAATGGGGCGACATGTGGAAAAAGCTGCTGCTGCTCTGCGAGAGATCCGCTCCTCTTGCCAGATACATTGTAATGTCATGTAACCCTCTTTTTTCTTCGTCCAAACGGATCCGTTTCTCCTCGGGGGCAACGACTGCCTCCATTAATGATTCACGGACTCAAATAAAAGGGATTTAAGTTGACGTTGCGTCACGTGAGCGGACGCATAATAATGTTCCGTGTTATGGCACGGGGAGGAAAAGCGTTGTCCCGGTGCGGGCATATGATGCTGATTATGTGCGAGTTACCCCCACTTTCCGCGAGGGGGGTCGGGGCTTTGTTTTAATCGAGAGAAATAGGGAGATACTGGGAAAGGAAGGTGTAGGAAGAATCGCGGTTTTTGTGGATGGTATTTTACTGCTTTCACGGACGGATATGTTTTTTCCACGAGGACAAAATCCGAGTCCATTCGTTGGGAGGATGGATTTTATTTTGAGGTATTTCCGCCGATTGTTCATTATTGTCGTGAGTTATGGCCGCGCGAGGTTGTGGTCAGTGGAAAAGAGAAGCGGCTTGCCTGGCTGCATGAGGAGCCGTAATAGGAGGCTATTAATATCAGGATATATCTGCAGGTATCGGGGATTTAACAAATGCACCTTAACGTAGCAAGCTTTTCAAACCAATTATAAACAGATCTCTAAAATGTACGTCTTATTTATTGTGAACTGGGATGCCAATGACTTGTACTTGCATGCTCAATTATTGTAAATATATATTTGCAATATATAATTGAAGAGCAATAAATTACCCTACATTGTTTTTGAAAACAGACTCGGGCAAAGCATTCATTTGAACGCCTGTCCTACAATGTACCACACCAAGGCCTTAAAACCCATCCTATAATTGTGCAATAATCTTGTCTCTGCACATGGATTTGTGGAGTAAATGATAAATCAACCGCGAGCCGCTTTAAAAAGTAAGGGAAAGCAGTAGGATTGTGTCGCTCCACGAGGGAAACGAGTATATAATGGAAGACGGAGTGCAATCGAGGACCGCGCGGCCGCGCTGAGGTCACGACGCCCGCTTGTGATTTATGGGCGCGGGGACTCAGGGAAGCCGCCGCGCGACAACTAATGACTATTCGATCAATTTCGCAGCATAGTGGTATAGGAAATACAAGAAACAAAATATATATATTAAAAAGGTCCTGTTAATTAATAAGCACAAGTCGTGTTATGGGTTTTGTTAAGTGCGATTATGTGTTTCAGGTTGTTGTTGTTGTTGTGTTGGTAGACTAGGCTATACAATGCGTGTGTGTCGCTATAAACGAGCTGGCCCTTACTAAAGAGACGTGTGATTCAGACATATTTTTTCGTCATTGTTAGCTGCACTGATAACAGACATTATAGACTATTTATGCAACCAAAATATAAATAATATAATCCACGGGTTAATGAATTGCGGCTGTAGTGTATTTTTTTCGAATTATCCCAATACTAATGTGTAAATAAACTTCATATATAAACAGTACATTGGTTGACCTATATATTTAATTTGCTGGATGTAGGTACAGGCCCAAGCTGAATTGAAGCTTATGGCCAAACAAACAAAGCATGAATTTAAAAGAAAAATCACATAAATAATACCACACATATTATCGCAGTATAAACTGTCACATGTTTGTGCGTGTGAGTGTTAGTCTAAGTGCTCTGACTCTTTGTTTCAGACCACTGTCGAGGTGAACGCAGCAGGCCTTGGTACGGTCGTCCAGAGAGCCTGCTTAGCCGCCGGTAAGTCCGCACGCCCAGCTCCATATCTGTATCGATTTTAAGCTATGAATGCTCGGTGATAATATCCTTATTCAATTTATAATAACGCAACACGGGCGCCCGCCAAGGAGCTCGCAGGGAGAGGCGCGCGGCCTCAGCACATCTCTTCCCCGCTGCAGCGGCAGAACCGCGAGGAGGCTGATAGCAATAATCCCTTCTCGTCCACTTGTCTTTGTCGCGCCATTCATCACTATAAAAATGACGAAGGGAATCGTACCTCTTAGAGCGGGCGCCTTACTCCTTCGGAAGATACTTTCTCGGCCTCTCACCTGGTCTTCCCCCAAATATAGTTGGCTATTTCCAACTCAAGCCACCCCTTTTTTTTTACTCACATTTTCAGAATAAGGCTAAATTGTTTGTGTCTTATTATTCAGCCTCGGCAATGCAACCCACTTAGGCCTACTCCTTTGACATTTAACCCTTAAGCTATAGTGACTTTAAAGAGAAACACGAATCAGCATTTCACCAAAAGACAACGGAGTAAATAATTATACAAATGCCCCCGGTACTCCTGTTAGGAAAAGCCACGTTCGCTAAAAAAAAACCTAATGCGTGATTTTTTTTGTCTCACTCGCCCTCCCACGCCGGTGTGCTCTACTTTTAATTGTGTCGTTGTGTCTCCGTCCCAAAGCCTCAGACGAAACCAGAAGGAGCTACTGACGTGTTTACAGCCTGAAGAAGCGAGAGGACATAAATCTTGTTTTTTTTTCCTTTGGTCTACAAAAGACACCATTAACATGCAGAGGGATTCCCCGGCTGTCGGCTCCCCTCTCTCCCTCTGATACCTCGCCGCGCGTGCTCCTCCGTCCGCATTATGAAACATTAGATTTGTATCGCTGGGCTTCTGGTAGCAGTCGTCGTTTTGAAACAGGAAATAAAACAAATTCCATTCACCTTCTTCCTTCCCTGGCAACGAAGTCTCACTGGGTGACGCCTAGGTTTTTTTTGGGGTGTTTGCGATCCGATTAGAATATCCCCCTACCAAAAAAACTAGAAGCGACCGTGTCCATTAAAGCCCGTTTTGTGTATGAAAAGAAGGATAGAGCAGTGTCTTGGAGGGCTTGGTTAATGATTAATCGGTGAATAGAAGCTCTGTGTAATCCCTGGGAAACCCTTGTCAGCGATCGCTCCACGCTGCACTATACACTGGCATGCCCTAATATTTCCTCGCAGAGCATTTAATGCAAAGAAAACACATATTTGCAGTGGGCTCGTGTGCATTGTGTTTTTTTTCCACATACACTAACTGATTTAGTGGGTGTGGAGAGGCAGTCACTTGATTTGAACATAGCGCTGCTTAATTTGCATAATTGTTCTTGTCTACGGTGACGCTATGGTTCGGGGGAGTTCACTGTGAGTGTGCATGGTGGACTTGTGAACGACGACATAGTCCAGCATAGCCCTGGCTACGTTTAATATGTGTATGAAGCCCGGGTAAAGCTCGAGCAGCATGTGATAAGTTCAATCGTCAGGGCAGATAGCGCTTATCGTCGTGACCCGAGTGCTCACGCCTGCTTTCGTAATCTCAGTTTACCCATCCACGTCAAATAGGAGAAGGAGAGAGAAGAAAAAAAAGGAAAAGGTGAAAGGATTTCGTTTCTCCTGCACGAGGAGTCCTCCTGGTTCTCTGCCTTTTTGTGTTGTGGTCGCCAATGCATGGTCTATGGGGCGCCGTCTGTTGCTGTTCAACCCCAGCTGCATTTACCTAAACTTTTATCTGGATTACTGCTTTGATCGATTTGGTCGCTGAATGAGAAATTATTGCGGCGTGCTCTGCATTCGTCGTCAGAGGATAAGGTAAGCAGGCCAGGAATAGGCTCCCTCGGTTGTAAATGGCAGAGTTTGTGTGTCTTGCGGTGATTTATCACCGTATGACTTACATCTCGGTTCAGGAAGAGTTCACACAGTCAGGCAAGCAGATTTCTCTCGCGTGGACCGTGGAGTGCACAGAGAGCTCGTCTGTCTTTTGTGTTGCTTTTGTTTTTTAAGGAAAGATTTATTTTGTTACATATGAATATTCCCGGTATCTATTCCCGATGATCCTTTGTGGAGCCGATTTAGTCATGCGTCCAATTTGCACACCACGGATTAGCCCACCTTGGGCACGGCAGAATATGGGTTTGATTTTTTACAGATTTGTCGGTTGTAATTGAAGCTTCACTGCAAATATGTTGTTCACGATTTGCCATGCCACTTTTACCTTTTACATATATAATTAGATACTATCTTTGAAATCAAGTAGGCCTACTGAATGAGCAGTCGTCGTTGTATAATATGTCATTTGTTAATGTAGGCTATTGCCCACTGAGTTTTGGGTCGCCCATGCGTACCTTAAGCATAAGAGTTTTATCGTTGTATTTGTTGGAGATAATGGCTATTTGGCCTTATTTTCACTTGTTTACTCACTTGATTATATTAGGAAAGTTTTGTATTCCATATATATTTGAAAATAATCTAGCATGTTCACGGTTTACATCTGGCAAATATGGGCCTCTTTCACTTGTCACAAATCATAGGCCATGGGCATTAAATATATACGATGTTCATTTTATTATTGTTATTATTATTCTCAGTATTCTTTGTATTATTAACCTTAGTAGCAGCCTATGTTTAGTAGGTTTCCCTAGTAGTAGGTGTGGTAGTATTATTACATTTAAATGTCTATAACTAGAAACAAGCCGTTATTATGGTTGAGTATTTATTATTGGTTTAATATTGGAGGTCTATTAGTTATTTATACCCTGTACTCTGCTGGAGTTGGCGAGATAATCATCTTATTCAAACAGGCCTAGTGGAATATCCTGCTTTCAAAGAAAGAATCATGTGTTATGTCGATCAAGATTAGTCTAATCGTCAATAAATAACAGCATATATGGACATTAAGAATATTTATATATGTATATTTACTTATTGGGGTCCTTCACGGGTAGATTATTTGGGCATCCCTAGTTTCTCTGTTTGAACACAAATCTTGTCTGGTTACTGCGGGCCGCTCTTTCTTTGCGAGTTGTCTCGGTAGGGTGACCCCCATATATCACTGAGACTGGCCACTGCCACCGGCAAACGCCACGGATTGCAGCTATTGTTACGAGCCTGCAAGGAAAAGTTCACAGTGGCCGTGGAGACGCACCGGTGCAGCCCGGTTTTTCAGGTTTCGTTGCGGCGCGTTCACATGTTGCAAAGAACAAAAAAAATACTTAAGCGAATGTTTATGCTTCGCGCCAGGTGGCCGTGCAACTAGAGCTCACTGTTTTTTTGTCACGATAGGACGTTTGGTTTGTAGTTACAAATAATAACCCGTGCGTAAATAGCATGTGCGGTGTAAAAACACGCTCCAACATCATGCGTTTTAAACCACGACGCAAGTGTTGAGATCAAATAATAGGCTGCATCGTTAATAGCACTATACAGCCTATTCATTTGGACTAAAATATGTATGCAATATATGTAACCAAGTATGTTCTTTAACATTATTATCTACACGGTTATCCAGCGATTGATAACACTGTGTTCGCATTTGGATAACATTTTCACAAAATTGTGTTGCAATGTTGTTTTACGATTAAATGGTTAAAAAAAAAAAATGAAAACGTTGTAATGCACAGATGGTAATGCAAGGTTAGTACATGTCTTTGTGCCCTCCTTAAGCCATAAGGTAAACGGTAATAGTCTACAGGGCTGTTGGCCCTATCTTGCCTCCATAGTCTCCCGTGTCATGCCTGTATTGAAAAGTAAGATGGATCGCCACCATTTCTTCTCCTCACAGTGCTTCTTGTAACCCTAGGTTCACCCGAGGAGGCCATTGGCGGAGAGGCGTCACGTGATCACAGGGTGCCAATGTTATTCTACAAGGGTGTCAAGACCCTGTCAGTTTCTGAAATAAATATTGGGAAACGGCGAGATGCAAAAGGCAACCTACTACGACAGCTCCGCAATTTACACTGGCTACCCGTATCAAAGCGCAAATGGCTTCAGTTATGATGCCAATCAAGTCCAATATCCCCGGGCTTCTCATGTGGAAAGTGAGTACCATCGACCTGCATGCTCCCTGCAGTCTCCCGACGGCTCCGTGGCCTTGCAGAAGCAGGGGGAGATGGCGGAGAGCTGTGACAGAACCTCCGCCATTCAGGCGGCCCAGTCCACGGTACATCCCGAAAGCAATCAAGCACAGGTGTCGGTGTCAGGGCCTCCTCCTCCCCCTCCTCCTCCACAATCTCCCGACGCTGTCGCCCAAAACACGAGCAACGGGTCCAACCAGCCGGCTTGTGTAAAGAATGGTTCGCCGACGTCATCGGCACGCAGCAAGCAGATCTTTCCCTGGATGAAGGAATCCCGCCAGAACACCAAGCAGAAACCCACCAGTAGCACCAGTTCAGGTAGGCCCCACACCTGGTCTATGACACCCACAGAAGCGCGCGTGCACACCTGCGCGCCCGCACGCACGCACCATACACGCAAAACCACACACACACACACTGTAAAAAATGTCCGTGAAATAAACAGTAAAAACCTGTGAAATCATGACATAAAAAACCTGTAAATAGTAAAACCATAAAGCCACGTTTATGTTACAATATTTTTTTGAAAAATTCTAAACCAAAGAAAACTGTTAATATTAAAGTAAAAATATGTTCAAATAATAATATTTACTTGTAAAATTAACAGATTACTGTAGTTTAAACACAAAAAAACAGTAATACAAATAGCAATACAATTTTGTCAAAGTTACAACATGTAACTGTTAAAATAATGATTTTTGCCAGTTTTTTCTTAAACAGAAGAAAACCGTAGGTGATTTACGGATAAAAACAGTAAAACAATGTTAATAGGAATTTGTCTAAAAGATTATGGGTTATTTTTCTAGATGATATTTGGTATGGCTCTTGGGATGCATATTCCCAGACATGTGACTTGCTTCGTATCCTGAGGAAGAGCCACTGGGTGTGGGTAGCCTACTGAATAAAATAATAATATAAAAAAAAAATAAAACACATCAAAATGAAACGGGTATAGGCCTAGTGCATTGCAGTTCTGGGCTTTGGTGTGTAACACTGCTGAAATTGGACGACAGTATCTGTCAATCAAATCCCCTGAGCCAATTGGATGTAGTCAGCAGCCAACAGGCATATACCCCCTTTCCCCAGGTGAACTAAATCACACACACACACACACACACACACACACACACACACACACACACACACACACACACACACACACACACACA
>JAOPUD010000107.1:10891425-10906605 GCA_027122715.1 Trisopterus minutus
GGGGGGGGGGGTTGGGGTTAGGGTTCGGGTCAGTGACCTATGCCACTATCAGGTGGTTTTCGGATGATGACTGGGAGTCTATTTCGGTCCAATTTCAACATAACGCCAGAACTGGTGCACAGGTCATTGAGGTCATGCCAATCTGAAGAAACCACCAAAACCTGCAGCATGTGAGTTTAGTTTTACACACATTAAATGATGTACAAGATATCTTTTTAAAGTCTGAAAGTAAGTCACTTTGATGATCCTTCTTGGTATGGACCACAGGATAATGCACATAATGCACTATGTCTTCCAACTGATCCATTATAAAATAATCAATTGTTGAATGTGTGCTGTTCGTATCTAAATACCCTTTCTCTCACCAGAAGTTACTCAGAGAGATAACCATTTGATAGTGCTGCCTTTTAAGAATCGTTTTAACACTCCTACAGATAATATTGAAATGGCCTTAGGAAGGCTGAACAAAAAATGTTAACAAAATCTCCCAGACAGTGGTAATGTCCATAAGTTAAAACTAGATTTAATGCATTTAATTTTTCACTTATTTTGAGCTTCAATGACAATATTTTATAAATAAATTTTTTTTAAAACATCCAATGTTGCTAAGGCTCATGGTTTGATATACAATTCAGGTCAACTACAACCTATCAAGTTAGCAATTCTACATTGTCTACGTATAATCTCAGGATTTTCCCTGGAAAGCCAGATCTCCAAGTTGCCATAGAAACCTTTTGAGAACCACATAATCAGGCTAAAGTAGATCAGCACTGCCAACCATGGGACAGGCCTCCTCCCAGAAGTCACAATAACCACGCCAGCTGGCAAGAACACTTACTTCCAATTGTGCTTCAGAATTTGAGAGAACAGGTTTAGAAGACAAGCAAACCATTCAGAACATTTTAGTTTATAATCCCATGGAACATACTAAAATATATCATGAATATTTTCTAATTTGTACTGCGCTTATTTTTAGGAAGAACATGCATCATTTTAGTCTGCCTGCTTATCATTTAGTTACAATACCACAAAAATCTACAGAACTGGGTAGCAAAAAAAAGGTTTTATTGAACAATTTAAGGATGTTACAGGGAGAGAATACAAAAATGCTTTTTTTTTCCCAAAGGCTCAACTGGATTATGCAGCATCAATGTTTCCAACATCTTAAAAATATGTACAAAAGTAGTTGTCCTATTTACAACCACACTATTGTTAAACTAAAAAAACATTAACAATACAAGGTAGCCTAAAAACACATCAGCTTTAATGGGAAACACAAAGGAACAGAGAGCAGAGCATCTATGCCTCGTCCTCCGGACAGGAATGCCAAGTCAGCCTCTCCTCATAGAAGGAGATGACCACCTGGGGACAGCGAGAGTTTGCTTCACGGGCCGGAACCAAGTCTGCTTCGTCTGAGTCCTTCCTGTAGAACAAATAAACCAAATACATAAAAAAAGATTTAGTTTATAGTTAAAAACATGTCATGTTCTTTTCTCCGGATCTGCCAGAGTTCAGATCAGCATAGAAGGATTTGATACCTGACAAGCATAATCAAGACTGTTTTTCCTGCATTTGAAAAGTGGCCCTAGACATGCAAAATTTAAGTCAATTATACAAATACTATAGCACTCACTCAGTTTGCTTATCTTTTACAGTTATTGCGTGCGTCGCACTACAAATATGAAGCACAATTTACATATAGTCTGCTTTGGGTTCCATTGCAAGCACTCTTGACAATGTCCACACTTCCTTAAGTAAATTATAACACTAAATGGCTTCATTTGTTTTTGGAGACAACAAAAAATTCTGTGCTTGAACGTTGAACTGATTTAAGATTGAGTGCAACCATGCTTGTTGCACAGGTCACAACTCCTAGACAAGGCTTTAGAAAAGGTAACTTTGGCCGTCAAGCCATGTATAATTTTTTGACCCACATTGACTGCCAACTCCCTGAAAAAGCTGTCCAAAACATGCTCAAGAACCAACTAACGACTACAGAGTGCCACTGCATACAATGGCCATTTGATATGTTCCAGCTGTTAACACAACAACATTACTTAATTGTTATACGTGTTAAATAATCACAATATGGTAATACAATCCTTAGTGCCAATTATAAAAATATATAATAAACCATGATTTACCATTTCATCAAGAACATGAGCTCTCCACTGCTGTCTGTGGCACCGATGATTCTCTCTGGGTCCAGGTTTCTGGCAAATCCACGGGGTTTATCACTCTTTAAGACAAAAGTGCAGAGTTAGCATTCCAAACAATTGCAAGCTAGTGTTCTTATGGGTGATAATATGCTCGACCATGCAAACCAACTTACAACATCTTTCTTTTTGGCTTCTGGCTCGGATTCATCTGTAGAGGCCTTCCTCTTGACGGCTGCAGGCTTCTCTTTTATGCTCTTATGTACCTCCAAAAATGCTGAAATGAGCTCTGGGCAATCCAGATTCTCCTCTGGCTCCCAGGTATTATCCGCTCTAAGTAATGATGGGCAGGGAATAAGACTTAAAAATGACCACATGCAGCGAATCTAACATAGTAACAGTAAAAGTTGAAATGGACAAAAATACAGCACATCCAATACAGGACAATATATACACTAAACTCACTCTGTAAATCCTTTCCACTTTAGGAAGAACTCCACTTTTCCATTTACAAGACGTTGGTCGAGTACTTTCTCCACCACGAACTCCTCCGGTTCCTCCGCTACATCCTTTTTAGCGGACTTGGTGTTTTGCTTCTTGCCCATGTTTTGCTGTTAAACAAGAACAGCCATCAGCATGGTTTAAACTACAAAGGCATGCACCGAGGTAACGCTAGCCAACATTGTAGTCACTCGCTAACGGAAAACGAGCTAACGGGTGCTCAGGAGATCCCCAATGTTAGCCTATGGAAGTTTTCTTAAATAACCTGCAATAAATAATCAGCTATTAGAATTGCCAATTCAAAGCGTGCATTTATGCTACAGGCACCAGAGCACAAAAACGGTTAAAGGCCAATTGTTAATGTCCTCGTGTCCGTTGTAACACAAATGCATCTAAAAAGTAGTGGGCCATTGTTACGTTTGCAAGCGTTAGCATGCCCAGGCTGGCTGGCTACTCAAACAGTAGGGCCGCATGCTAACCCATCAGGCCTTTGAAATAGACCATCCTTGATGGATGCAGGATAGTAGTGATCTATACGGATACGAAACACAGACCACCTATTACAGAAATTAGGCTAACATAGCGACAACAGGCCAGCTAGAATGAAGAAACACCCACGCATAAGATAGTTAAGACACTACGGCCATTATGGAGGGATATTAAAGAATACACTAAATGGTATTCGGAATTATACACTTTTACGAGCAGCGAATTAATTAATACCGGTAGACACTTTTACCGTGATAGAAACTGCTTACAACAGGGTCTTGGTTTTTGGTTACCCGGCCTGCCACTTCGACTGATTATTCCGCTCACTCCTCAATACGAGAGTACTACCAACGCGCGCTCAAACCAAGTTCTTTTATACTTTCTACGGGTGCCGAAGAGGTACCGGAAGCCGCCGTTACAGTCTATGGCCGTGGGGGGATTTTAAGTTAATAATATCGTTTTTTTTTAATCTACTCCCGGCAGAACTGCTAATTAATTCAGAATTAAAATGTTGTTTAGGAAACCGACGAATGACAAAAAAAAAGCATGAGCAAGCAGACAGGCAAAAAAAGGGAAGTAAATCTCAACGGTACAGCAGGTGCGTTTTTCGCGTTTCATGCAGGATGCACGGGATTATGGTTCGGGGGTGTGGCTGAACGACCGTGGGTGTACTGTCTGAACATGAACGACCCAGTCTAATCTGTCTTTTATTTTGAGAATTTGCCCTTGATCTAAAATAAAATCATTAATAATTAAACATACACACCACTTGATTGTCATCCATTAGAACGAGAACTGCACGAGTATTAGAAGTATACAAAGAGGTAGGTTTTTAATACTTTATTTTTTTTTTTTTAAACCAAAGAATACAAAACGTCTTGTATTGAATAGTGCAGCACAGCACAGCATTCTTCAATCACTGTCATGTCATGCTTGAACACTAACAACCAATGCCGCCTATAAAAAAAATGGGCAAAAAAAGTGAATATTAAAGAACCAAAAGGAGTTGCACTAAAACGTTATAAATTTAGTGCATCTTTTTTCTCATTCTCTCCTATTTCACTTTCTCTCTCTCACACACACACACACACACACACCCACACACATATACAACTGCATATAGGATTTTTCATTGGTACAGTTTTTCATCAGGTCATCAGAAATGCAAACTCAACACACCATCATATACTTCGGCCATTGGTTGGTGAACATGTGGTTTAGAGTGACCACATCACCAGTAAACATCAATTGTTTTAAGGGAGTGCATGACATACATGCACATAGGCAAACATATGATATCTCAAATGTACCTACATCTATACTCAAATACTGTGTAATTGTGAATCTACGGAATGGCATCAGATTGGACACGCCTTGATGATAGGATACATTTACTGTTGACTTATGGGCACTACTGAAGACTCCCCTGACTTTGCCAGGGTCATGTGCATAGGTGTACTTGGTGTCCGGCTATCTGCCCTCGCCAAGAGCCATTCTCTGCCATTGATGTTAAAACCTGAGGCCTAATTCATACGTGACCGGCGTTAGCTTAAAGTCGATATGTATTTTAAGGACATTTATAATTTAAATACAGAAGATATCTGGTATATTCTATAAACAAAAGCAGTATTTCACATGCTCTTACAAGTTACTATTATTTTCTTTCTCATTTTGAAAGTAGGTGAGTCATTTTGATTCCTGCTAGCATAATTAATGGAGCAGTCAGAGTCAAATGTACTTTTAGAGTGCTAAAGTAGTAATATAGTAAGTTAATCATAAAGGGTCGATTGCAGGTGAAAATCTTCCAGACCAACCCACACATCCTTAGCATCAATGGCCGTGAACAGTACTTAGTAGGGCAGAACAGCTACAAAATAATATATTGCGTAATAATATGTATTCAAACCAACTCTTTGAACTTACAAATGCTGCAAGTTAAACATTGCACTGGTAAGAGTGCAGTCCATGTATCACAGATACACAAATATAAAAACAAACATTTATTTTAATTAAGGCCTTCAAGTTATCTCAAAAGTATATGGTTGAATATCTTAAAATTACATAAGGGTCGACAACATCCCAATTTGGAAAATCTTTGCAGTGTTTGTGAACTGTATATATTGGGTTTATTTTGTATTATGTGCCCTGTATTAATGAAGGTTTCTCCCACACCTGCCCCAACAGTGCCATTAGGGAATAATTCCACAGATAATTAAATATATGTACTGCCGTCGACAGTTTCAAAGACTTGTATATCTTTCAGAAACACTTAAATAGTTACAGTCTACAATCACTTACATTGTTGGGGTGTACATTTAAGGTAAGGTATAGAGGGGTTGGGCTGGGGGAGATGTATATAACCATCTATTGTAAGATGCATCTAATTCACATATCACTGTAAACCTGCAATGATCCCATATCCCAAGTCTGGCTATTTTAACTGCAATTCCGATCGGAAAGTGGTACAATAATAAATCAATAAATTCACAAATGGAGAGAGAAAGAGAAAAAAGTGGCTTGGAAAGGCAAGTAAGATCTGAAATTGTCCAATCACCTCCGCCAATGATCAGTGAACCACATTCTATTGTCCAGTGTGTAAGCTACATTTTATCCCAAGAGAACGTTTATTTACAGGTGTTTCTTTCAGGTTGTGTAGTCATTATAATAACCCCTTCTCTAAAGAGCATTTAATCCGTCACACCCTCGAAAAGAAGAAAACCGTCACCAGAATGAGGCGAGCAAGTTCAGAAATAGGCAACGACGTCAAGTTCCAGCTGGCCATGTTGCATCACTGCTTTTTGTCCTTCTTTCTTTTATCTGTTTTACTGCCAGCTGTTGTAGAGACCGCAGGTCTTCTCACGGGCTGAACAGAGACCCGTCCGTTTGCCCCGCACTGCAGGGTGAATCTCTCCGGGTGCAGGGGTCGACCTGAATCATCCCTCAGCCTGGACAAGACGTCCCGGCTCAGCTGCTTTATCTGGTGGCCCACCGCTCCCATCGTCTTGGCCGTGAGCTGCTTCTCCCTGAGGAGCCTGTTCCTCTGAGCCTGGAGCCTCGCCACCTCCTCCTGGAGCCCCGTGATGGCGTCCAGCTTGCGCTTGCGGCAGTTCTGGGCCGCCAGCTTGTTCTTTCCCCGCCGGCGGATGTCTCTCAGCAGGGTCACCTGCTCGCCGGAGAAGCCGTGCGCCTCGAGGACCTCCAGGAACTCGTCCACGGGCATGTTGACGATCTGCAGGGCCGTGAAGGGGATGCGCAGGGCGCGCGCCCGCATCTCGTCGCGGCTCATCTCCCTGCTGTCCAGGCCCTGGTCCTCGTCGTCGCTGAGAGGCTCTTCCTTGATGCCTTTGTGGGGGAAGGACGTCGGCGAGGGCTGGTGGAACAGGGCCGGGGAGGAGTAGCTGTGGTCGTGCCACACGCTATCGCTCAGGTCTTCCAGGGACCATACGGCGGAGTAGTCGGCGATGCCTTTGGAGTTGATGGAGTCCCCCTCGCTGCTGTAGCCGGTGGCGCCACGGTCGTCCTCGCAGTAGGAGCTGGATGAGGACGATACCACGGAGGTGCCTGGGAAAAAAAAAGTTACAACGTTTAGTCCAAAGTATGGACTGATGGTTCTATGCAGCCGTTAAATAGGGTTCCATCTGGTCGTTGACAATTATAACCAACCTGGTGAGGTGGGACCTTGGGAGCCGCTTTCCAAGGACAGACCAGAGTCCGAGTCCAGATCCTCCAGCAATCTTGGATTGATGCTCTCCAGACAGTTCAGCAGGTGGCTATCAATTGCATCCATGCCCCCCAGACCGAGCATGTTGATCTGGTCAAACACGGCCTCGTCCAGGCAACCGCCCATCGCATCATGGGAGCTCCCGTTGCGGCTGACATTATATCCGGAGGTGAAGGGCCCGGCCAGGTCAAGGGTCATACCCGAAGAAGAGTCCAGATGGGAGGAATTTGTGGATTCCATGAGGAGGAGTGGCGCTGGTTGTTGCCGTGTGACAGGTCTAGCCTCAGCCCTTTGCGAGACCCTGCCGTAGGCCTGTGGGCCGGCCACCACCGCGTCACGCAGGCTGACATCCTGGCTGATGGCTCCGGTTATATCAGGGTCCAAGTCAGACAGGCGCTCCGATACCAAGGAGTCCAAGTCCTATGTGAGATGAAATGTATGCGTTTCATGAAGTGCATCATTTCAAACTGATATCATGTGACGTAGAAGAAACTAAGCAAAAACCCAACTAAAATTCTGTTTGAGGCAGTACACACAAACACTTACATCAAGGTCAGCGATTTGCAGAGCGAGGAAATTACTCCAATGCTGGTTGATGACAGAAGCATGAGGTTCTGCTGCTGGGTCAGAGAGAGCCCTGTTGCCATCCAGTATATCCTACAATAGTCCAGAAAAAGAGTCATTAATTATTGGCATACACCTTAATGCCATACAGATATAAAATACCAATTTAACGATTTGTGAGGTCAATCAGCAATGACCATAACTTTGGCTACGTTCACCACTTGAATATTTATACTCCCCATTTGAAAATATACTAACCATGTCGAACTAGTGGTGAGGTAACTAGAGCTTCCCTGTAGAAGTGGAATCTTTGAAAGGCTATGTTACGCCATAGGTCACAGTAGTGATAAAAATAAATAGGTGTACTTCAGAATATCGAGCAGGTTAAAAAAAGATAATCTTTGCATTTTTGATATCATAAAATAGTTAGAACCGACCAATGAAATGTCACATTATTCCTGCTTGAGAGACATGTCACATGTCATGGACATAGTCGGGACTGGACATAGTCAGCCTTTTCCTTAACTATTGTATTCTCTTTTATTTAACAGCCCAGTTTTGATACAGTACCTAAACCCATTCAAATCCAGCATTTTTGGCCCATCCCAACTGGCTAGGGGAAAGTTAGTTATCAACTTTTATTTGAGCTGCACACCATCCGGCGCATTTGGTATAAACCCTCGATAGGGATGAGAACCCTTCACAGTAGAACTGACACCAGAACCAGTACTTAGAATTCAATACTGAAACTCAAGGGTACACTCTTTCGGTAATTTAATCTCTATATTAACAAAAATGAAAATTCAGTTGCGATAACAAAACAACAACCACAGACAATTTCACGAGTTATTTATTGACAACATTTTACATACAACAAAAAAATAACCCCTCTCCCTCTCCCAAACCGGTACCTACAACCCATCACAGTCAGTCACCATAGCGTGAGAACACTTTCATGTCGGAGGAAGCACAGAATCCTTCCCAATATCTAGGAGTTGCAGCAGTGAGTGACTCTGGCGGGATGTGATGTCTTCTGTGCCAGGACGTAGGCTGTAGCCCCTGGGGCTCTCAGATACCCCTTTACACCAACGTAATGCTGGTGCTGGGCTAGTGCTTTCACTAGTTCAGGGTTGGTTCAACACCCCAACTCCCCAAGAACCAGCTTGATTTTCCACATTTTTGAGGGCTAGAGTAGAGCCACGTCAATGCATCAGATCGTACCACCCCGTTGTCCTAGCAACGCACCAGGAAGTTAAAATTAACACGTTACAATTACGCTTACCCAGTACTTAACGTCACTGGTTCTTGTTTCTGGTCCAGCGTGGAGGCAGGATTATTTATGCGTTTTCAGCCAGGTACCAAAATTTGGCACTGATTTATTTAACTTGAATAAGTACTCAGTGGTACTGTATATATGTATATTATTATTCTGTAGGCTACCCTTAAAAGTACAGAGTTCAATACCTAACCGAAAAACATGACTCATAACCAGGGCCTGAAGTTAACTATTTTGTCACCAGCTATCAGAGAAACGATGTTTTCAGTTGAAAATGAATGTCACAAATTAGGATACGATGATAACCACTAGTTTTTTCAGTCCAAAAATTGGTGGACATTTCATTTGAATAGGATTTTTTTCTTCATAAAAAGCAAGGGTTTAATATCTTCATCCTGAATTTATAGAACCTTGGTTGACCTTCTATTAACCTTAATTTCAATCCATTCAGCAAGGTTTAGTTCGTATCATTTTGACATTTAATAAGAAGCAAAAGCGAAAGCAATTTCCAAGCGGAACAGAGAGATCACTGACATTGAAGCCAGCTTGATTAGAAAGTATAAAGATTTGAAGAAGAAGCACAACTAGTACTACTCGACTCATCCCTTTCAGACTAGTTGCCTGCCGTCATAAAGTTTGGAATATAGAAGATCTAAAAGAGATCTGTAGCGGGGAGCAAAAGGTACACTCATCTAAGAACGTCCCAATTGGGTGTAGCAGCGTTAACGGAGGACAACAACCTCTTAACTAGGGCAAAAAAAGAGGCCATCCCGGGCTATATGCGCGTCTAGCTGATTGCTAATTCCTGTCTTTTTAGGTCCCTAAAATTATCAATAGTTATCGATATCGTTCAATATGATCAAGGTATATCATGATATGTCTTTCAGCCATATCGCCCAGGCCTAAGTCACAAACTGTGCAGGTTGTGATAGCCGCCAACCTGGCTGGGGGTTTGACATTGTTAGAGGCGTATTCCAAAATTCCACCATTTGTTCGTTGGTCTGTGTTCATTTCAGGCCCTGATAACGCCTAGACCCAACGACGGATACTATCTCTACTATCTCTTGTTTCAGAAAGTTGGGGCAGGCCATAACAATGGGGATAAGACAGCTCCTCTCCTTTGTAGAACTCCGAACTTCAAGCTGAAACAGGGGGTTCACTTAGACTTTAGACCAACACACTTAACCAGCCTGTTAAGGTGTTCTGCTGCCAATTGGTAAGAACATGGACATATTTGTACACCACAACCTTTATATAATCAAGGCATAAGTCCAAATCAGGATATGAAATGTATGCAGTGAATGTACTGTATATAGGCATTTACCTCATGCTCAAGACTTAAGCTGTGAGCCAGCTGACTTGGGGACACTTGCTCCTCCCCTCCAGAACTGCCATCGTCCTCCTTGTGGGGCATACAGAGACAAAAACATCAGCGGAAGGCCGAAGGCCAAATACCCATGACCGAAAATCATTCAGTGCTAACCCAAACGAGTAGCTACATATGTAGCTCAGTGAACATAAACCAGTCCTTGTTTATGAGTGCCTACGTTATACAATGGTAGTTGTTATGGTGGAAAGGCCATGGAAAATCTTAATGAGCAGTGGCTGCAACTGCTGACGGAATAACAGCAACCGGCACAGACACTGACCACAGTCATCAACAACTGTTATCATCCTCCCTGCATATGTGTTGAAGTCAATCTACGACTGCTAAATGAAGTCAAGGTCTGTGCGGCTGTGTGTGTCACAGCTTCAGAGGATTTGGTTATAAGAATGTGTGAGCAGGTGTGTGTCTGTAATATTGCAAGCAACAGTGGCTGGAGGCCCCTTCAAATACCAAAATGGCTGATTGTAGCAGAAGAATTTACCCAGCTGTTGTACAGCATCCACACTAGATAAAATAACAGTAGTACATTCTGTTCATCTCTCAATTACAGAGAGGGCCAACATCTACACTAACACATTTCAAGTATTATGACACACACTTCCATGTGGCTTCCCAGTGAGGCTGTGAACAATTCAAAGCATACAATCAGTATTGGAGCAACTATAAATGCAAGTGCTACATGACCATGTAGTCATAAACAACGAGATATGAGTGGAGGATAGCTGTAGGAATCAGAAACTAGGGTTCTAAAGCTTTTTGTGTTCATGTTCCAATGCAGCTTATAATTGCCTAAACATAACAGCAGTTATACACCAACAAAATATATAGGGAAGTCATAGGATACGTTTACAAATGTACAATCTGTTCAACTATTAATTGGGACAGAGTGTACCAACACTGCTGAAGTCAACAATCAAACAAAACATAATTCAATCCAGTCATATTCTGGGTTATGTTAGGGCTTGTCTGCTTCTGTTCAATTGGCTTACTTCCCATAGTCAACTGCTGCAAGGATTTTGGCACTTCCTTGTTCCTTGTTAAAGCTTATATCACTTACCAAAGAGGGTATGTTATTCAATGTTGCAACCCCAACCAAACCTTTTTAGATGACTTGCGTATAAAATTAATAGATAATCAAAGTGAGTGCATTTGTATCTTCACCACAACTTGGTCAATAGGATCTTGAATAAGCTCTAATCCTCCACTCTTCTCAGGGCCCACATATGGTGGCGGAGCTTGAAGTCAGGGGATACGATTACAGTTTCAGCTACATCAAACCACCTCAGGGGCTCAGATCCACACTGCAGCTGTTACTCTCCTGATCCAACACTCGAAATCCGCATTACTATGGACAAAGAGTATGCCCTCTAGGTACTATATATATGGAGCGACCTTTTCCTTGCAAAAACTACACAGAAGTTCAGGCTTTTCAATATAAATCAATTATTGGAGATTACTGAATAAGACAAAAGAAAGAGGAGGAACAAAGTTGGTTTAACCGTCCTAGATAAGTCAAGTCCAGACCTGTCCCAGACGTCGACAGGTGCACGGGACATGTAAAGATGCTTTGTTCCAAATGGTACAAAAATACGTTTGAAATCCCTTCAATATAGTCAAATCAACTATATTAGTCACTGATTTGTGTGTAAAGGTATGACAGTACGATGTTATACACAACCAGTGTGATATGAATGAGTGATTAACTTTCAAAATCATAATCACAGAAGGTAAAACTAACAACATAGGCCTAAAGAGATCCAAATCGGTCTTGCATTAAGGGCAACTTCATGAACTGCATGAATGCAAGCTAGCTTGCTGCTCGTCAGCTATCCCGAAGTTGTGTTTACAAGACACCGTTGCTTTACAACTTACCACAGTAAACCCGATAACAGAGTGCATATATATTTGGTAACTATAGATGCCAAAATAAATATGAATAGTTATCCCTCACAACGTTACGCCAAGTAAAGACTGACCTCTTCGGGTAAGTGGCAGGCTCCAGAAGTGCAAGGCCCTGGTTCGGCGAGATGTTGTGTGGTTTGGCGTTCTCCTGGGCTACTGCTCTGCAGATGTTTGCTGTCGTCGTTGGCATTGCTCGCGGTGCTTCCCACCTCTAGGTTGATGTCGATTCTGTTGTTGCCATTTGATGAGTCTCCTGGATCAGGCTGATCACTGTCAGATACCTGGTGCACCAGCCATGTGTTTAGCTGTGTGGGGAACCTTGGAGAACCCAAAGTACGCACCTCGTCTAGAAGCCGACGAGCAGCAAAGAAATAGTCCAACTCGGGACATTTGGGATGCACGCTATATCCGTCTAGGTTATCTCTCAAACTATGGAAGGGTGTCTGGGTATAAGCAGAGCTGGGACCCAAGTTGACGTCAAACAGAGGGGGGTAATAGCCATTCAAGTAGCTATCGACATCAACACGAACTCCAATCAAACTAAGCAAGATCGTAAACTGGATCAGGCCTTCTGTGAAATATTTTTTTGCGATTTGCATTTTATAGTTCTGCTAAAACTTGCTACGGCTTATTCAATTCCTATCGTAAATGATCCTATATCTAAATGAACAAAGAAAAAACACGGAACAAAAGAGCACGAGTTCTCCTGTCAGACAAAGAGGTCCGCCCGTGCCGGTGCGATAGCTAGCTGCTAGCTCTTAGCTTTCAGTTTCGGGTGACAGTTACCGACATCTTCCCTTAATGAAATATCCCACACCGTTGTTCTCGAATCACTTAAAACACAACGGCCGTCAAATGAAAAAAATAACCTAGTGCACTAAAGACAGCGAAACGAATGTAACATTTTCCATTGTATGAAGTATATGAGCCTAGCAAAGTAATGTACCGGTAGTGTGGCGAGAGGACATCAGTTGAGGATTTGCATAGCTAATGCAGAGGGCCCGCAAGCTACCACCGCAACAGAGTCTGATTGGCTGACAGCGCAGCCTGTTGTGCTTTTTGGCCAATGGAAGAGCATGCCCAATGTTGTTGATCGTCGTCAGATCCCGTCCCTTCCTAATATTAACCCACGTTCGCACCCATTTGTTAACGAATATTTATTGGGTGTGGAATTATTTCTGCAATGTAGGCTTAACTAAGTTACATTTATTTCGCCTGACTGAAGTCGGCCAATGTCTTACTTTTAAAGTGGAGACTTCTATTATGCCATTGGTTGCCCCGTTTGTCCCACTGACCTGCTTTGGATCCGCATGTTCTCCTGCCCCCACTGGTAGGTACCTGCATTGCACATTTAGCTTGGGGAAAACTAAAACCGAAGACCACCCACAACATTGTAGATTCCTTATTCGTTTCAGATGTACATTTACAAGCTTTGGGGACATTTGTCGGCTACACTGACATAAAACAACGTGTATTGATAATGACCCTTGACAATGTTTTGCAAAAGACTCAAAAAGACTCTCAGAAGTCTGTAATATTGAAATCAGAAGTAAAACCTCCACTTCAATGCCATTTAATCACAACGACTTTTCTATTTATTATTGTGGTTTATATATCATGAATATTATTCATGATGGCCATAACAGCAGGGCATCTATGTCACAGAACCAACCTGTTTTTGATATTTGATATGAGAGTACTAATAACTGTTTCAGTTTATTTTCTTTGAGCATTGGTAAGTCTTCCAGGTGTCCAGAGAAGGTGCCTTTGAGTAGCTAGTTAGGTGTTTAGGTGTTTACTTGGACTGTAATGACTTTGAAAAAGGTGTACTTAACTAGCCCAAGGTTATCCAAGATTTATATAGAGCCTCAAATCTCTAATGAATTAATTATGATATCTAAATTACTATACTTTGCATATCTGACCTGAGGACATTCTGAGTTATCGCGCACGTGTGTGAGTGTGTGTGTGTGTGTGTGTGCGTGCAATTTTGGAGAGAATATATACATTTAAAGACATAACATACTGTGAGAGATTTAAATCATTAAATATTTATTGATAATAACTAAGGTACACAAGACACAATTCTTATATCGCTTAACAGTTTAATGAATTAGGCTATATTACATAAATTCTTACAACATTATTATGTTTCAAAACATCATGCTGAAAACTTGTAGGCATTCATGTCAGGGAGGAAAATAGGAGGGTGTATCTCAGGTAAGTGCTGAATTACAATCGACGCCTCACATTTAGTTATATTTGGAATGGTTTTACCAGCTGGGCTAGATGACGACGACAAGAGGAAGTCTGCGTTTCAAATGTATAATAACCAACATTGCCCAATTATTTGTCAAGATTCCACAAGGATGAATTTGTTTCATTTCAGTTTCATTCTCTTTAGAAGAGGAGATTGATGGAGTACTTTCGGGATCAGCCATGTTACATTTGCGACACCTGCTGGTGGATAACATATATAATTGAATTCTTACCATTTTGTCATACAAAACAATATTATTTTTTTATTACACACTTTACATATCCAAAATCTCCTTGTCGTCTGAATGTAACTCTGAATGTAACTTTTAACTAGATTTAATACACCATTTTATAAACAATGTAATTAAAGGTTAGAACCATGACAATCTTCACTGACAGACAAAATTCATATGTATAGGTCTATGAAAGTATATCTCGGGTCCATTGTATGTCCATGTAGTCAGTATAAATCGGACATTTATACTTCAAAGACCAACACATGATAGGCCTAGATATTCCAAAATAAATATACATTTAGACCACAAAAATGCTGTTGTTGCAGTTATTGGGCATAGCATTGTAGCCTTCCAACAGCCTTAAACCTTTTATAACTTAACATATTTATTCATGCAGTCGTTCAGGCGCCTATTCAACAATATGCTTTAGGACAATAAAGGAATATTTTGTCTTTCCCTACCTTTGTCAACTGCCAGTGAGCCTTTTCAATAGTAAACAATTCAGAAAAGAAATTAGAACAATGCCACCAGTATAATGTAGTTATTATAGGCACTTTCCATTTCTGTAAAAACCTCTGGCATAAACGTCTGTATGCACTAACCCACCACCCACCCACACACGCACACACACACACACACACACACACACACACACACACACACACACACACACACACACACACACACAC
>JAOPUD010000107.1:11160948-11179815 GCA_027122715.1 Trisopterus minutus
CACACACACACACACACACACACACACACACACACACACACACGCACACACACACACACACCTATAGCTGCATGTAGCAGGGAAGTCAGCCAGGACATGATGTGGAGGTGGGGGGGGGTTCACATTCCCTGGTCCCAGCCTTTGATTTTGGGGAGGGGGGGGGGGGGGTGTAGGGAAGGGTAACAAGGGCCCTCTCTGCCCAGTGGGGGTGGGGCCCCGTTACCATGGACACGGACAAGTCCACTGACGGAAACATGTAGAGTGGGGGGTTAAAACCCGAGAGGGGAGGGAACGGCCAGGAGTGACTGGGGGTAGCTGGTCATGTGATGGCCAGGGGGAGGACGGCCTCCTTATTTACTTTTAAATCCAGCCGGCATTCTACACCGCCTCAATCTATGGGGCTACGCTGTGGCATCGTCTCACACAGAACACCGTTATATGCAATATATCAATCTCTATGCAACCGTCTAAACACACATGCATATACACATAACTAAAATTCTATAAATACATAAAAGAATAAATGAATGAATAAGTACCCGCCACGTTATCTTCCCTTTCCGACACACAGTACGACAAATAGCATAATTTAGGAAATGAAACACACTCTCTGTGCTTCAGGCCTGGTCACACCAGTGTCCGTCCTACAGAGGTGCTGAAGGGCTCATCTCAATGACTAGTCCTCACTACCGACCACCCTGGTCAAAATTGGTCCTTGTGTTAAAGCCCTACGATGTCCAGTCACATATTGATTGCCTCCGTTTTTTTTTTTATTCACTTTATTCAGTTTAAATTTACGACGTTACTTGAAACGATGACCCTTTGGCAGGTGGAGACAAGGGGCCACATTCATAATTCTTTGGCACCCCCCAAGTCACAATACCAAATTGCCGTTCTACATGTGGGGCCTCGGGGTGACGGGAGTTCTGGACAGCCAGAAGCTCTTCTTTTTTTTTTTCTTCACACAACGACGCTCACATGAACGAGAACCCTTTTGTCAAAAAATTATAATAAAAAAAGCTTGAGGAAAAAAAAAACGTTTAATTTTTTTTTTATACAAATAAATAAGGTTTATAGGGAACTTTTTATCTGAAACCCTTAATTTACAGGAATTTAAAAAAAAATGCCATAAGAGTTGGTAGAGCCACGCATCGTGAACATCTGTAAAAACAGTATTCTAGGTTCTCAAGCCTTTCTGACAAGACATGGTGGTGAAAAGGTTTAAAGGCATGTAAAATCTGTTTTAAAGTCAGCATTCACTAGGTTCCTCCTGTCGAGAACAAACATTTGTATTTTAAACGCGACACAGGTAACTAACAAAGCCATGAAATCCACAGTTACTTTGAAAAGCTGGTCGAGTTGTAGACGCATTGTAACCCCCAATGTCTGTTTACAGATCCTTGTACAAAATACAAGGCAAATGTTTTCATTGGATGTTTTGCTGTCTAAATAAGCCTGTTGAAATGGTTACAATTTTTGGAATTGCAACACATTAAACGGTCCTAGAAAAGTTAAAAGGGGAGGGGGTAAAACCAGCTGTTGACAATTTGTGACATTGTACCATGTGGTTGGAGTATATACTTTTAAGATGCACACTAAACCGCTTGGAGGATGGGCAGTACCCCCATTGTAAAATGGCTCGAAAAGAAAATCAAAACACTGAAGAAAAGCGTAAAAAGCTACACCAATACTGTCAAATATTAATGCCTTCCTCATCTTTCAGCCCAATGCAACCATCTCATTACACACTCCGCAAGCTTTGTCCATCTCACTGACAGACTGCAGCCACAGAGACTGCCTCCTAAAGCACATCCCCTTCCTGAAGAGTTCAAAGGTTAAGACATGGTGATTGGCTGAGCCCCCAGCTGATAGTCAGCAGGCTGGAATGCAAAATGGGGGACTTCATGTACAACAGTAGCATGCTACCAGGACCATTTATAATATTGTTAATATAAAAACTTTTTACTGTAAATTTAAACCAACTAAAACGAAGCCATTGCTGTGAATGATAAGGCCTACTCGTTTTTAATGGAAAGCTAAATCGTTTTTTTGGGGGGGTCAGCAATTGAGGAAATAGGATACATAAATAGTTACCAAAATAATTTAAATGTAGTGTGTATTTAGGCAACAACTAAGGCTACTATAAGCCAACTTGTAATTGAGTATGCCTATAACGTGTTTTTTTTTCCTTTGAGCAGCTAACTTACGCCTACAGAGTTTCTACGTATGGCCAATTGTCTTCTTAAAATTGTAATCGTCTTTTCCCAAACGTTGTGTAGAAACAAATATATCCAAAAATATCCTCAAAATTCGTAGCAAGTGAACACGATTTTAACAAAATATGATCAAAGCCAATGTGCAATATACGCCTGCTAAACGGCAGTGTGACGTCTACGTGGACATAAAATAATGCATTTAAGTAATTATCATCGAGTCGTAGCGTGGTGTTAGGAATGGCAGCGTGGAAGCTTTTAAACGTCTTCTCTGCTGAACTGTGGATTTAGTGAGGCGAAGGGCCCATTGCAATGTCGTTTGGGAGTCCATCTCGTGCAATACCACAATGTGTGGAGAGGAGGGCGGAAGCACGGGGCAGGCAAGAGAATGACGGGCAGATCCTTCTCAAATGGACGACTTCACAGGCGTACGCCAAAAGCAATCCGGCACTCAACATACACATTTCCGTCACATAGCGTTGACCGAAAAAGACCAATAGTGTGCATAAGATGGACAGAATGTAATCATTTTTACTGAGGAGAGAGGGGGGGAGGAGTAAAACTAGGCTTGAATTAAACCAATATTTACAATGGTTTGAAGCAGCAGCTCGTAGTAATGGCGAGAAGAGAGCTCTTGCACACACACACACAAACACACTCACACACACACACGCACGCACACAACGTATTTGACCCCTACATATGTAGGCCTACAAAAAGGAACTGAATGAAATATGTTTTACTCACTGGGCTAAGTTAGACCAAGCCTACATACATTTTTACCAGTTTCAGGTGTAGAAGAAAAAAGAGCATCTGTAGAAATTGTGTTGTTGGCGAGAACATCAAAGCCATAGGAATTAGAAAGACACGACTATAAAACTAGACATACCTTTGACGTTTAGGGACAGAGAACTCCACTTCCAGAACTTTTCCATGAAGTTCTACTTTTCCTATAAAAATGAAATAAAAAACAGTTTTAATTCAACTGGTTCAATCCACCCTGTGTTGTTGCTGGGTTGTTAAAGCTGAATTGAAATTATGCTACAATATCAGGTAAGTAGACTACAGTATGCCCAAATGGAGGACAATATATTTTCGTTTGGAGAAGTTAACGATACAAAATTAAAAGGACATGCTATTTAAACCCTACAAACACACGAGTGTAGACTGTAGTCGTATTTAGTTCATAAACATCCAGTTTCTAAAATTCTTTCCGGCCAGAATTGTACTTTGCTCAACACAAACCAGGATTCAAAATTACAAATAGGTAGGGTACATTTTGTTGGCCTACATTTGACCAACACAATTAAACCACCTGGTGTGTCAGCATGGGCGGACTAGCGACACCATGTT
Organism: Trisopterus minutus; assembly: GCA_027122715.1. NCBI lineage: Eukaryota > Metazoa > Chordata > Actinopteri > Gadiformes > Gadidae > Trisopterus > Trisopterus minutus. The sequence goes on from JAOPUD010000107.1 coordinate 11,164,515, forward strand.
CTACAATGTAACAAGTTAAGCCATTTCCGAAGGCCCACAGTTTGAAACCTTCGTTAGCTTGCAAGTTCAGAGCAGAGTGTTGGAAGCACAATTGCACTTCAGTTACCACTTTTAACATTATATGATAGGGTTTCAGCCGTGTAAGTCGACCATGTGCATTCACTTGTTGTACACAACCAGGACTGCACACCAATGATCTGAATGACCCAAAATAGTAGTTTATTTTTATTTCTTATCACCTACGTTCGTATCTAATTACATCCCAGGATTTGATCGATTTATAAGATTTGGGGTTCGGTCAAAAGCCTGACACATTAACCTGATTTTAAAGTGTCACTGGCCAAGAAGAAAAATGCTTGGATACACCCCCACCCTACAAGACTACACGCATCCTTCAATGGTGGACAGAAGTAAAACAAGCCCTTCGATTGCAGCACTTCGTGCGCCCTTTAAATGCCACTTTCCAATGCTCACCTGAAAGTATATCAATGGCCTTCATTGCAATCTTTTCGTCCGGGCAATCCACGAAAGCATAACCAGTTTTGAGAAGAAACGCACTGTGCTTGAGATGCCTATCTCCAAAGATACCTTGCAAGTCCTCCACGCTCGCCTGCTCGCCCAAGTTTCCAATGTATAGCTTATTCATTATGAGCGCCGAAAAGGACAATCTTTACACCAATGGAGGCAAATATTTCGCCCGGCTAGGTGTGCAGCGGAGTATCCTAAATCGCCGTTACTATAACGGAGTAGCAGTGGCGTGCTTCCCCGACGTTCAAGCCACAGAGAGATTTAACTGGCGATCCCGTTGCGTTCGCGCTCCCTTGCCGCTCGAACGCGCAAAAGAATTGTTTAATTATTAATCTCGAGGGTCCAAACGATTGCAGGTTGGGTAAAAATGAGGAGAAACTACTTTCTGTCTTCCTCCAAATCCCTTGGCTAAGAGACAGAGAATGTCACACACGGTAAGGCTCGCGCCCGCCTCTGAGTACACCGAAGAAGAAGAAGGGGGAGAAAAAAAAAATCCTCGGCAATTCCGGCTTTTTTGAATGAGCCACGTGTTCAAACTACAAATCAACCCCACACGTGAGGAATCCAAATTGCTCAATTAAGTGTTTTGGGATTGGGAAAATTTCACAGGAATCTGGGGTGGGGACAGTAAAGGGGAGTGGAGATAAAGGAGGAGAAGAGTGGATTGGTTTTGGGAAAAATCTGGCGAGCTATGTGCGTAAAGGGATTCCGTGAGAACCCAGTGTATTTTTTCTACTAGAATCACATTCGTTTGCCTTTCTCTGCAAAGCCCCGATTCTTATTGGTCGGCTGGAAAATTGTAAACGGCGGTGTGCCCACGCATAGTCGCTGTAGCTAGTGCGCACGCGAAGCGCGACTGTGTGGAAGCAAGGGCGTTGCACTGATGGTACAAGAGGACGGGGGTGGGGCCATTCATAAATGATAGTGCATGATTTTGCAAAAATGTATGTAATTATACAAACATTCCGTATTAATTTGGCTAAGCTATGATGGAGGAAAGTCCTTCCTCAGTTCTCGACCGCGCATTGCATGAATTACACGCAGGCCTACATACTATTTTCAAAGGACGGCGTCCATCTTTCTCTGAAAATTTGGACTGGGTATCTTAACCCAAATAATCTATACAAAACACAATCAATCATGAATAGGGCCAACTTCCCATTATCATGAAAACGAGGAGGATGTTGTAAAAAGTCCTGGCCATGTTGGCTTCATGCATACGGTGAACCATTTCCTCTACACCTCCGGCATTGGTCTGGATCTGCGCTGGAGAAGGGAGGGGTCTTCTTCTAAAAAAGGGAAGTTCCCCAAGCGTCATATGTGTAGCCCCATTCAATCAATTGTGTAACACACGTTTTGGGTATTGCACAATCGTTGATAAGTCCCTTCATAAATCACAGTTAAAAGGCCGAAAGGTTAGCCATAGGTCACCACATAGGGAGTAATCAGAATGATTCTGATTATCAGTTTATCCGCACCTCGATTAGTTGAAGGCCAACTGTCATGGCGTCAACAGCTTTTAAACAACAGCCACATTGCAGTCCTTTGACGGAAACGGCTGCTTTTAAACATGTTAAACAATAAATCTAAAGAATTCTGATAAGATGAGTTTCAGTTTAGAAGGTGCTATTATCAAGTTTATTTATTAGCCTGATTGAAAATATCTGCAAACTCAAAACCCTTATTTCAGAAAAAGTTTATTTCAACAATGTTGTAGAACATGAAATTAAATGTAGGTTAATGTGTGAACCTATGCTAAGCTATAGGTTAAGACTATGAATTATATTAATAATGGTCAAGATACACCCAAATATGATGTAAAAGAGGGCCTAACTGCAGTGGAAGCTTTGCCACATGTTATTTCACCTAATGCCTAAAATTACTGTAGAGATTTTTACTTTTGTAGGAGTGACAAAGAGAGCCCTTATGATATTTGGTAAGAGCACCCTTTTCCACATTTATAATGTTAAGAAATTTGAACACGTGGATGAGAAATACAATTTGGTTAAGCAAGGCCTTCTCTTGTGGAAGAGAAAGGGGCCATAGTCATAGTAGGTTACTCATTTGCTGTAAAACAAACACACAGTGGATGTCTATTGGTTGGGTGAACCGGCCAATCACGGCTCAGACTTTTCCTGCAGCTGTTGGCTGCCTTCCGCTGCGTGCTCGCTCATTGGTTCTCTGGCGTTGGGATTCTATATGAATCAGGGCGGGAACTATGCGTTATTCTGCCTGCTCTATCGGTTTGGATTTGGATCAGTCTATTTCCATATAAAGGGAGGAGAATTTAAGCATGATGAAAATAGAGAATTTCCTAAGGGTTCAAATGAGGGCTGTATTATATTCAGAAATTTATTTAAAAAAGCAAATACTTTAAAAAGAAAATGTTTTTTTGCAAGATTTCGTTTGTATATATATTTTTTGACAAATACCTTATCTTTTATTTTTTTATCTAAGTGTTGAACGCATACATATAGGCCTATGCAACTATAGTTAGGGCTATAACTTTCTGTCTGAAAATGCTTTGTGTATCTAGGCCATAGGCCTATTGATAACTACAATAGCAAAATAATGCAAATATTAAATATACGATTCACCTACTACCTTGACCTATGGGTTTATACGAATTATTAGTAAATAGCTATTTCACAATATCGATCTCAATGGAAAGGGTTATAACGAAAAGCAACAATGTAGCTCTCTGCAATCATAATTGTTGTCATGATTTTCTGCAATATGTTTGAAATGGGAAATGGATTATAACTCAATGTGTATGAACAAAAGAACGGATGCATGCGCGGACCACTCGTAACGTAGGTTGGCTGCCGTCTGTACTGCAGGCAGAAGTGAATGTATCGCTGAGGAATGTACAGAACATCCCCCCGCCCCCATGCTCAGCTCTCTGGTATGGACCAATTCCATAGGGAGATAAAGTTTCGGACAACTCTATAAGTCGAATGCAGAATGGTTTTTTTTGCGGGGCAGCCTATAGCCTATGAATTAAGAGCCATTAACTCAATCGACATGATCCAACCCGATCAAAGCGGGAATGTTTGATGAGGAAGGTGTTAATATCCTTTAGATTGCACGACCTCTGTAGCCAAAGTTTGTCTCGCTTTGGCACCGCTCCAAGGTATAGATAGGCTCCGTCGAAAAGCGCAAGTCTGTCTTATCTATAGGCTGCAGCTATGTAGGCTCAGTTGAATCAAGGGATTCGATGGTCCGGTGAGATGCCTTTATTTGTTGATGTTTTGTTCGTTCGCTCATGTGTATCCGGCGAATCCCCGTGTTAATGTCTTCCCGTTAGTTTCCCGGAGAGCTCGGTCAGGATGTATGGAACATGGCAGCCTGGTGGTGTGCGCCATGTTGAGGACATTTCTCTGAGTCTGGGACTCACAGGGAACTTGGATGTGTTTGTTTCGTTTCCTATGCAACAGTTTATCGTGTAAAAAAATAATGTATAATGTTTGCATTAAATTGTACTTTTTATACACATGGGTCTTGAATATGGATAACGGTTCACAAGGCTTTTTTTCCACATTGGATGACAGCCCTCATCTCATTAGAAAATGGCGGTTTAATGCCCCCAAAAACTCATCCCTTCTAGTTCTGCAAGGGAAAGTGATCCCTGGCCCTGCAAGGAAAGTAGCAAGAACATAGCATTTTCATGATTATTTTTGATAGAATATTAATAAAAGCCCCTGTTTGAAGTAGCCTAATCTATAGCTGATATTTATAGTGTTGTTGTAGTTCAGGAATCCAAAACAAAAACCGTTCTTTAGAATAAATGTTTAGGCCTACTCAGTTAAAACCAATCAAAGAAGCCAATGTGGATTTTGAAAATGGATGGTATTTAAACACATTAATTCTGTAGATATTAAAAGTTGATTTAATCGTTAACTCATCTTATGTTATGTCCTGTCTTCTAACGGTTTGAATTATACACTTTTGTGTTATGTAGAAACGATAACTTGATTTCAAAGGCTAAATTAGAGCAGGCCTACATTTCAGTTTGATTACGAGCATTGAACTTTTTTTAAAATCATCTCAATCTTACTTAAACTTTTGTTTTTTGGAAATATTGGTTAGTAACACCTCCATCCAAAGTACTTGGGAATACAATGTGTCTGTAACAATGTGTAGCTATCAATTCACTTGTTTAGTATTTTGAAAAAATCCTGTTAATTTCAGCAGTTATCAGAACGAAGGCTCCAGAAGTTTTTCTTCAGCACAAATAGATAATCTGAGCAAACCTATATATTGTAGTTCTGGAAATAACATTTAACACCAACTAAAGCATGAGCCTCTGGTTAACATTTTTTATTATAGGCCTGAATCACTTGATTTAAATATTATCTCATGAGTTAACAGAACAGCAGGTGGTGACTACTCTCTCTTACTGATACGTGAAAGAAAAAGGAGGTTGATGAAGTACTATATGCCTATCAGATAATGTATTTCAAATAAATAACTTTCAGCCATTAAATGAGGTTGCTTGGTTATTGTGTTACAGTCATCCAACTAGCTACGTTGCTTGCAGATGCTAACAGGAGCCACAGGTTTAAATTGAAGCTGTGGCTACCTTTGTGTTTATAATAACGTATTGGCTTCTTATTGCTCTTTTCCATACACAATTGGGAGATGTCCGAGAAGCAACACTTACGTATAGAAAAAATGCTTAAGTCAGTGAATTCCCAACCATTATTAAGATAACAGGCATGTATCTAACCATACGTCCACCAAGTTCTACATGGTCTATTGACTAGACCCGAGAGGGTTGTATTGCCATGCTCAGTTAATTAGTATTCGGCACAACTCTGTGCACCTGTTGCCTACAACATAGATATAGCTGAAGTTCAAAGCATCATAAATGATGTGGAGAAGAGACAACTTAATTATTCATACATTTTGCTACACTTATGAAATTCTTAAAATACAAGTTTTAGTAATTGTAATGCCATAGTAGGTTATGGTAATATGATAGTTCATAACAGAACCCACTCCATGGTAATTATCATTTGTCAGAAGAAGAGATGTGTGCTTTTCTCTGAGGGATGCCACTATTCGCCAAGCGGAAGTTCAACACTGGAGCAGATTAGTACTTATCTTGTATTATAATCATTTAGTTTTAGTCTCTTTGGGGTTTGGTAGTTTGTATTAATCTGAAGTCACTCAACTGAATTAACTCTTAGCCAATAGAATAGTAATGACGGTTGACAGCTGGAAAGCAAATCTCAAGGTTTTTAGATTTGTGCAAATGTCTTGTAATCATAGTAATGTGAAAATGATTCACAGGAGATTTAACTTTAACATAATCGGCTCAGGAGAACAAAATGTTGTCATTTGTGAACATCTCCCTTCACTCAACACTCTTGGGGACCTGGGTAATAATCATGAAGATATTGATTGAATGCATGTCTATGATTTTACATGATCGTGGTAGTATGTTCCCAAATATGCAATTCTGTTCATTATGTATACAACTACAAATCTGAAATAAAACTATTGATTCAACCGGAGTATGGAAGAGTTTGACCCTCATAAGTGTGTACGAGGTATGAAGTTATTACCCATTACCAATGTAAGGGACCGTCAATAGAAGAGATGGCCAGAAAAAAAGAAAAAAAAAAAAAAACACTACCCTGGCAAGAAGTAGACAGAAATCCATTAGTGGGCTTTCATAAACAAATCTTAATGCCAGATCTCACCCATGCAATTGATCTAAGTTCCAACTAAAATAGATCTGATGTTCCTGACGCAATGGCAAGTTTGTATAGTGCTTAACAAGCACTATACAAAGCATACCAAGATAAAGTTGTTTAGAGATTAACCTCAAATGTAGAAATGAAAACATTGCATTTTAAATACATCTTCTGCATCATTCATCTTTGAATCTTCAAGCTCGTCTGCTCAGCTCACACATTCATTCATTGTTTAACCCCCCCCATGCTGAGCAAGGCCTGGATCCCAGATATCAATTCAGAATTCAGAAACATGTTTTGTTCAATTGAGTTTTCTATTTTTCTTACAAATAAACATTTAAATATAATGCATACAAAAAACAAGGGAGGACCTTGAATGTTGACTTAAAAGAAAAAATAAGAGGGGAAAAAAAGAACCCAAGTCTGAAAAGGTACACAGGAAAATTTGATTTGCCAGCCTCTCAACTGGCATAGTACAGGTAACAAAGCTGCCACCAGACACTGTTCAAAACAGCGGACCAACAAATGTTGCCACTCTAACATTAACTGGGTTACCATACGAGTTTTCAAAATGCTTAATCCAATATCGATACTAACTTGATCTCCTAACCAACACAATATAACGAGAAAGGTACTATCTAAGAAAACAAAAACTGCTTTGAAAGAATTAAACATAACAAATCTTCAAATCTTAAAAAACGGCAAGGAAGAACGGGAGTCCGAATGTTGATGGGGGCCTTTTAATATCGTCCTGTTTAGAGGAAGGAGTGAGAGGAGAGAGGAAGAACATTAGTGCAAGCCCAACACCAATGCCAATACATGATATCTAAATATAGTCTACTGGTATCCATGTCAGCACTAGTGTTGACAAACCACCATGGGTGCAGAGATGTGTGCGTCTTCACTTACGGGGACTGTAGGAGCGGGAGCGGGAGCGGGACCTGTACCGGCTGTAGTAGGGAGACGGAGAGCGCCTGCGACTGTTGACACACACACACCAAAAAAACGGCCATTATACATCCATCCAGCCTACCCATCCCCATACCGTAACCACAGTAGAGGGAAGATCCATGTGGAGTGCATCTGCTGGTCCTGTAAGCCCTCACCTGCACCTGGAGTCATACTCGTCGTATCGGTCATAGCCTCGGTCGTTCCCCCTGTCGTTCCCTCGGTCGTAGCCACGGTCGTAGCCGCGGTCGTAGCTTCTGTCGTAGCCGCGGTCCGAGTCCCGCCCCCTGCGGCCTCCACCGCTGTGGCTTCTGCCGCCGCCGTCACCTCCACCGCCGCCACCGCCACCACCGCCGCTGCCACCACTGCCACCGCCGTTGCTAGATCGGAGCAGAAACAGATAAACGCATGGTTTAACTTCCACACAAAACGGGCAACCTACTAGGAAATCCCCGGTTTTGCAAAGAACGTCGAGACATCTGCAGTGCTTACTGCGTCGGTCGGCCCATGTAGATTCCAGGCGTGGGGGTGTGCGCTCGTTTGGTGATGGAATAGTCCACGCGGATGCGTCTCCCATCCAGTTCCATACCGTTGGCTCGCTCTATCGCCTGGGGAATACAAGAAGGACGCAATTTAATTTAATTATGATTCAATAAAAACATAATACTGTAGCCACATATTACACCGGGGCCAATGCATTTGTAAGGCATAAGGTGCTACGATGCTGACACCTAGTGTCGCGTGTGCGGAAGCACACATTAATGCAAGACGATGAACGCAGTCGCAGGGAACGTTGAACACGGGCACGCACCTCCTTAGAATCGTCAATTCTCTCGTAGTAAACGAAGGCGAAGCCGCGGGAGCGTCCGGTCCGCTGGTCGTACACCACGTTGACCCCTGCCAGAGGGCCGTAGCGGGAGAACACCTCCCGAAGGTCCCGCTCCGTGGTGTACAGGCTCAGGCCAAACACCCCGAGACATGTGTTCGGGTCGGGGTTAGCCTGTGTGGAGTCACAGAGTCAGCACAGTCTTCCTTGTTCTCACCCTTATCAAGCCTTGGCTTCGAGTCTATTCGAACAAATGTCTGGCAACAACAGGGTGGATAATACATATGCACACGCATTGAGAATATCCCCGCGGCCATTTTGTCAGGTAAATCTATTAACATAATTTAAAGAGACTCAAAATAGGCCAGGTCAGCCCATACTCTTGGCTGCCAGTCAAAGGTGGTAAGGACAACGAAGGGCCCACGATGTGTACGTTTTATGGAAGGTTTTAATAACCCCTTTGCCATGTTTAAAAACAATGCGGGTAGAATACAAATGTACAGTCAAAGAACCCCCCCCCTCCCCACCATTTTGAAGGCCAAATTAGAGTTTCTTTTACATGAGCATACATTTCTACTGTCCTGTATACTAGTGAATACTTTGGGAGACATGTTATAAACGGTACGTATATGACATCAACGTACCCTAACACCATCACCATGATTGCTGGATTCTTTTCTGGCGTCATGGCTCTGTTGATACAACCGAAGGGAATGGGTTATTCAAAAGGGGTTATTAAAGATCACAAACCGTTTCCCGTCGTAGACAAACTGAAAACAGAGAGCAAAAAACATCACGCTAGACGGGCAGAGGGAGGTCTATTTTTCAGCATTTTCCATTTTTAACTTTTCTACGGTTCCCCTCACCCGGCTGCCAGTGTGGTGTCGCCGGCCGGATGTGGGGGAGTGGCTCTGGCTCTTCCTGCGGCGGTACTCCGCGCTGTACGAGCGGGATCTCTTGGCCCGGTGGGAGGGCGAGCGTGAGCGGCTGTGGCGCCGGTGGCGAGAGTGAGATCTGGGAGAGAGACGGGCAGAGGAGCAGGTGGGGTTGCCGTTAGGGGCAGTCGGGCAGACAAAAGAAGGACTTTTAGTTCGGTTTAATCTCTGTAAATGTGCCAGATGGCAAACTCTAATTTTCAACTGTAGTGCGTGGGCCACAGAAGTACATTAAAGACATGACATGCACGCAACATACAATAGCAAATACTACATACCAAAGCATTGAAGGGGGCAAATCCTACATTTTCTTTTCTACCATTTAGTCATTATTAACAGACACTCTTAAGGGCTCTTTATGGTGCCACGTTCACGCAACGCAAGGACCCCGCATCCTGCGTCAGGTTTTAGTGAGTGGACAAATCACAGCCCTTGCGACTGTCGCCTCGACGGAAGGTTAACATTTTTGGGAGGCCCTTGCGGTGGACGCAAGGTCCGTAACCCCCTTGCGTTGTGTGAACAAGGGACCATAAAGAGCCCTTTACCCTGCGAAACCTTTGACACGTCAGCAATGAGAACATAGTCTATGCAGCTGGAGATCCAGCCCACCCTACCATATTATTTCCCCGTTATGTACAAAATTGAAGTAATGGGTTGGTTGATGGAGCTGGCATACCTGGACTTTGAACGGGAACGGGACCGAGATTCGGAGCGCTTCGAGGCCCGGGAAGGACTCGGGGAGTGAGACCGGCTCTGCGACTTGACCCGAGCAGGACTCCGGGGGTCCGACTTGGATGGGGAGCGCGACTCCTGCTGCCACAGGAGCATATTAACAACTCTCTTATGGAAAAATACAACATGCAACCTCATACAAGAGTACTAACGTTTCACAAAGCGCCTTAAAATGTACACCACTACTATACTGTGGAGGAAAGGGTTAGTACTCTACTGTGAGCATTTCTATTTGCTTTACAATGCAATTGATATCCCTTTGCTACAAAGTAAAGAAATAATACAGCCAAGTCTATGGATTCCGTGTCCACCTGAGCCATTATGGGAAAACTAATGTTAACATGCATTGGCTAAGTACAGAAGAAAAAGGGTTTTATGGTAAAGAAAATATATTTGGAACATACATTTCACATTTACTTAACCTAGGGACATATTCATTCTTCCAGACTGGTTAAACGCTACTCCTTTCTCTGAGGATTTCTATTGTTCTTCGTTCTTCGTTTTTTCAGTTTTCTCATTTTCTGATTCCGCGTCAGTTTTCCTCTGTTCCCCCAAATTGAAACCAGTTTTCACCTTAGCCTGCAAGCGATCCTATTAACTGAAACCATTCTTCCGTCACATTTTCCCCCTTCACACTTCTATGTTCTGCTCTGTAAATGTTTTCATTTTTCATCATTAGCCTTCGTTAATCTTGAATATTTTCTTCCACATTCTTGGATAAAACTCTTCAAATCCTTCACGATCAATAACCTTAGTGAAAAAAGAACATTTAATAATATTTAGATCAGGTGTTTAAAAAATGTAAATGTCTGAGTAGCTGAAGAATAAAATAAAAAAAAATGCAGGGCAATGTAAGTAATGTAACAATATAATCTCAGAAGGGCAAGGTGTTACGTTAGAGTAGAATATACCTAAAAATTAACAGCGACCGGAGACATTTTGTACGGGTATCGGTAAGGCTCATTCAAACGAGCAACGCTGCGAAGAAAGCGCTGTGTCAATAAAGTTATATTTCAGGTCCATCTACGTTGAACGCAACGACTCACCCCCCACGGTCAATGATAATACAAAATGGATAGCACATTTTGCATTACGATTTAAATACACTAGGAAAGGCCTACGAAACAAGTCGTCGTTCCAAACAGTAGTGCATATAAAAACACAACGGGCCAAATATGAGTAAGTTAGGCCACACGAGTGCTAAACTACATTTCGCTGGCGGGTAGTGTTGTTCCTGGCACAGCAACGAGGGCAGGATGGGGTACGGCGAGAGAGCGCGGTGTGTGTTGTGATCAAACACTTACCCTCTCCTCGTAGTTTCCGTCCTCAATATCACTCATCGTACTAATAATTGTCACCGTTTTAATACAGCAAGCGAGTTGTTTGGTTGTTGTGCGGGAGTCAATCAGATGTATTAACCGCGACGCTAGGCAGAACAAGATGGCGATAAGGGGCGGCGCTTAAATGTCCTTACTGCAGAAGATGCGTCATGGCGTCACGGCGTCATCAAGCGGGTTTCGTTTAGTCCGCCTCCTCGTCCAATTCGTGTTCCCCAAGTACCCAAAGGCGCATGATCAAAGATAGATAGATAGATAGATAGATACTTTATTTATCCCGAGGGAAATTCAGGTATCCAGTAGCATAAAAACAAGACATAAATTAAACATACGCTAGACTAAAATTTAGATATAGATCTAAATTAAAATATAAAAACTAAATAAACTTTAACCTAAATTAGGATATAAAATAAAATTAACAGTAGCTACAATAAACTTTAACCTTAACCTGATCAAAGTACTGGTAATAGGCTGTACTACTAGGATTTTATACTGGTCCTGGTCCGAATTGGTTATAAATGAACTACACCTATATACTGTTTGCATATTTATAACGAATAAATAAATATATATACATACAACTACATAACTATATTTACACACACACATACACACACACACACACACACACACACACAGACACGAACACACACACACACACACACACCCACACACATACACACACCCACACACACACACACACACACACAGACACACACACCCACACACACACGCCTGGGTGTACCCATGCTGCCTTGCACGCGATTTGGCAAACACACAATTAAACTAAAACTCTTCAATCCATACTGTTCGTAGCTCGTGTTGAGATAGGTTCAACATTCACCATCTGGGTACATATTCTATCCAACACCTTAGTTATGTTTTTTGTTCTATATAAAGGCAGCCAATCAGAAACAGCAAGCTATATGGAATATGTAACCAATTGAAGGTTTTCAGTTTAGAAAATAAACATTTAGTTGGTTTAAGAGTAAACAGGAGTACAGCTTTAGTAACATTTTGGGTTACTATAAATCTACGACAATCTTTAGAAAACTGTTGACTAAATCTGATGTCTTGTTTGTAGAAGTATGAAAGACAAAGAGAGGAAGTGGAAATAGCTTAGCGGGGGGTTTAAATGTTTATTATATTGCTTTAATGTGGAAATTCTTATTAAAATAAGTTTAATATTTATTATTGCAACATTTTTAGACAGACACAGCTTTAATCTGCTTTATTTCCATGGCAACAATATACAATTTATCAGGCGTCAAAATAACATTTGATTTCACTGTCAAATGCTCCCTGTTTAATAAAGCAAATTCATGAATGTCAATGTGTACTCAAGCTTGACAGTCTGGGAATTCCCCATTCAGTCAAATTAGACGGGCACCATTTTAAGAAAATGATTTCAGAGCCTTAAGACATTTATTTATTCATAACGGTGTGCTAGGATAGATACATTGTTACATTTGTAGCCAGTAGCTAATAAAAGACAACTTGCTGGTAAAGGATGCTTCAGTCCCCTCACCAACAGAGGGAAACTCAAGTCAATGTGGCGTTGTAGATAAGAACAAGAGGTTCACCGTTTCGGTATTGCTGATTCAACAGTTAAACTATCTCATATGCATTACTATTTTAAGGAAATTGCTGAAGAGTCACAGTGAAAGATGAGCCCTGAACAAGTAGCAACATTGCATTAAGTAAACAGCATTACAGGGCTAAATATTGAGCTAAGGACTCATTTAATCTACTCCATATTGGAACCAATCCATTCCAAAAGCAGTGGCGTTATGATATGGTTATTACAATTGTGTTACAGCCCTCACACTCATAGTCATTCATCTGGGGGCAAAACAACACCCTTCTACATACTTCAAACCATCGCTGCCAGTGTAAAAGTACACTATAAAACCAAACTACTATGGAGTGCAAATAACAATCTTTGGATTATCTCTTTCAGCTCTACTATACGGCAAAAGTTATCCATACAATACGTTTACAAAAAGATAAATCTTCTCTATAATAATTATCAGGTGAACCAGCAAAAATGCATCTCTTCCCAGTGACCGGAGTCTAATTCAGCATTCGGATATACAGTTACGCAGTTATTGCAAATGATGCAGGACAGCAAAAGCATTCTTAGTCATCTCTACGGTGCCACGCCGACTTGTTGACACTTTCAGTTCCTCCTTTTCATTTGAAATCCCCCCCAACTGTCAAAATGTAATCCACAGTGGCAGCAACACAGTACAGCCAGCTGAACTCGAAAAACAATGGTTTCTGTTCATCTCCTCTTGAACCAATACAAATAAATACCAGCGGGAGACAGTACCCAGGAGTTGCAATCACTCCTAGCTAGTCTTCTGAACCAATCCCCCTGAGAAGATACCCGCGCCCGGCTTTCACCAAGTTGCCCTTAAGTCTCTGAGTTTAGTCCAATCAGTGAACTGGAGCCATGAGGTTGGGAGGTCTGAAGCGGTCCCTCGGCCTCCTGGCCACGTACGGCTGAGGGGGATGGGGCGTGTGCTTCCGCGGGGGTCTGACGGCGGCCTCGGGCTTCAGGGCCTTCTGTAAGACGACGGGAAGGACCACCTGTGGTACACCGGCAGCAGGCGCCAGATGGGAGGAGTTGGCGGCGGAGGCGTTGGCCACCAGGTCTATTTTGCCCTCCAGTTTGACCAGCCGCGTCAGGATGTCATCCAGCAGCACAGCGATGGTCCTCTTCAGGTCCGCTAGTTATCAGATACAGACAAGAGAGACGCATTAACCGACTGACTCACAGGATAGGCCGTTTTGCATAGGTGGATCCTCAAGGCTTCTTGCTTCCCAGTTAAATACATAAGAAAGGGCAATTTACATATCATTGTGGAGCCTGTGAGCTGTTGCTTATCTTTGGCAGCCTCGACTGGTCTGGCCCGGGTGGATTGGACTTTTGGGCTGGGTAATGACCTTGCCAATCAATAATCAGAGCACACAGGTTAAATCCTTAATTACCACACACCCTATGCAAACAGCTGCTCTGTATTCAAAACCTGCTAAACCTTTTTATTCATCAACTGCCCGTGTCCTGGTGTGGGGGGAGCCCCGTACTGCCACCTAGGTGGCAAGTGGCCGGGTTCAAGAATCCAAACATGGTTCGGAATTTGGCCTTGGTTAATCTTTACTTGGCCAATAACAAATGTTCCAATTCACAGACCTTTGACCAGTTTTCCAGGACAATAAAAGGCCATTCCGTAGTAAAAAAAATAAAGAGACTGGCCCCCCCCCAGCCCTTTCTGCAGCTCACCGTAGCCGGCCATGGAGGTCCCCTGCGGCCCGCCCGGCACCAGCTGGTTCTCCTCGGTCAGCACTTTGACGTAGCGCCGGCTGAGCTCCAGGATCTCCTGGCGCAGCTCGGCGCTGCTCTGGTGGCGGGGCTGTTGCACCGTGTAGCGCAGCAGCATGAGGCCCCACGCCAGGCCGAACGCCACCAGCAGCGCGCTCAGCTTCTGGGACATGTTCCTCCGTAGGAGCGCACCCAGCATGGTCCTGGGCCCGGGCCGATTCCCCCGCGCGCGGGGGGACGGTGAGGTCTTGTCTTAAAGGTGCACGTTTTGAGTTTGCTCTCTTCAAGATGCAGGTTTTCAGGGTTTTCTTTTAGGAAGGGGTTTGGGTGGAGGGAGTGCTTGAGGCTGGGGAAGGAGGTCAGAGGTCAGGTGCAGACGGTAGAGGAGGTCTTAGTAACAGGAGATTGACAGGGGGGGGCTGCTGAGCCTCGAGTCACCAAAGCATTCCGGGTATTCTATGCCCGGCTCAGACGACATTGTTGTCCACCTGGAATTAAGAGAGGGAGAGTAACACAGTTAGAACGTACCTGTTCACAAGAATAGCCTTAAACTCCTTAACTATAGAAACAATTAAACAATTTCAATTCCCGTCGAAGCAAAATGTCACCAGAGAGAAAGCTGAAAAACATTGCCTGGATTTTTATAGATGTAACTGAAATATTTCAATCCAGCCACTTTGATAGAGGACATCAAAGTAGTGCGGCAGACTAACATCAATTACCCTCTCCCCATCACACTGCTTAACCTAGAAACCCGATTACCAGTTGGTGTGAACGACGCCCACTTTGTAACTGCAGGCAGGTGGAGAAAGGCCGGACTTTCTAATGAGGACAAGGCATAGAGAAGCCCTTTTTCAATCACACTTTTATAATGGCACACTTGCACACACGCACGCGCGCGCACACACACACACACACACACACACACACACACACACACACACACACACACACACACACACACACAC
>JAOPUD010000107.1:11226016-11240851 GCA_027122715.1 Trisopterus minutus
GCGGCACGTATAGCGTTGGCTCTTGGTGAGCCGACGCTAGCAATAGTGTGCTCTTTTGACTAGTGTTTATGAAAGAAATAGGAGGGTCGCGTTCAGAGGAGAACATTCGGCCCTCCGAGCTACCTCGTGAATACCTCCTTCGACGCAGCCGGGCAGTCGAGTGACGTGGCTGGGGTTTCGTCTCAGTGGGGGGGGGGGGGGGCAAGACATGAAACGTGTATGATATCGTCATCTCAGGATTTTGGTCCCTAGCGTTGGGTTAAAAACCAAAAGGGGACATGAACCAGGGCGCTGTAGCGAGGCTCGCACCGGACACGGCGCTGAGGTAGTCGTGTACACGTGGCTGATTGGTTACGGGCCCGGTTGTTATGAATCAGAATCTTGTCGATCTCCATGTCAGCAGGAAGGCAAACGCCGTCGCACTCTTCCTTTTTAGTATTGGAGCTACCAGACGCTTTAACATAAAATTAACAACTGTGGGTGACGGAACACGGAGAATTGCTTGAACTACTTTTTTTTTTTGAACATCTTTGATTGACAAATATATCTATAGAAAAACCAACGACACTAGGTCTGTGAAGCTGAGGCTGGACTAATGGTAGCAACGCGTTGTTGGCCTCCGCGAGTCAGGAGAGACGGAGGGCCACGTCAACCCAGGAGAGAACTTGGGACAAGAACAGTTCGGAGACTGCTGCTGGCTACTCTATCCATTTGCAAGCAAATTAATGCTCTAGTAAGTGTCATCTGAAAGGAAAAAAAAAAAAAAAAAAGGACTTGAACGACATTAAAAAAGGGACAAACTAGCAAAAAATGTTTGGGAATATCAGATCAAAGACTACATGGGAAGGCATAGAAAAGATTGCACTACAGTGCCAACAATTATATAAACACACACACACTCACACACAGACACACACACACACACACACACACAATGTTATAGCACCACACGCAAGCAAGAGTATAAGAAAACAAGATCACCCTGTGATGCTCTGACTAGTACAGAAAACTACAAATTAAAAGCGTCAAGCCATCTTTACGTCCAACAGAAATTTAACTCAAACAATCTGCGTCATCAGATTCCACGAGATCCATATTGAAATCTATAACAATACTAAAAATGAAGGTGAAACTAGCTTAATAACTGGTCAAACAGTTATCAATAGAACATTGTTTGGTTGCTAATGAAAAGGATGTGCATAATGTTTAAATACAGGTAGCAATGTCCTAATTGGACAATCTTGTACCATTTTACACACACAGGCTTCCAAGTACATTCATGTTGCACTAGGAAAATAAACTTGAATTTGACAATAGGATTTCTCTTGGTTTATATTTAAGATATTTTAGAGATGGCAGAACTGATGGATGAGATGTATATTTCTGGAGCGGAGGTTCCAGGCATAATATAAAGCTACAGTGCTTAGAGCCAGGCTTTGGAGAACGACGAATGTCATCAAGTAATGTTGAGGCTTTTACTGATAATGGAGGAGCGACGGGTTAGCTTCAAATGCCAGTGGATTTAAAAAGCATGGTTGGAGCATAAATCACTAAGTGCCAGTTCGGACCTGGCTAAATATACAACACCACCCAAACAACTCAATACATTTGTAAAGCTATATAAAAAAAACATCTATAACATATCTATGAAACACATCACCTAAACCGAACTGAGAGTCTACATACGGCCCTCATTGTTAACACGGGGCGACACATCTGGGTCCATCGACGCATTGAAAAAGGTGTATAGATTGAATTTCTGAACCACGTCCAAGAGACCCTCCAGCTTGCCTGTCGAGTGCCAAATGAATGCCTTTCCTAGTGTTGCCGTTTGTTTACCAGGCACCAGAATAAACTAGCACATGCACCTCTATTTGCATCGAGTGAAGAGCCATTCAAATCAGTTGGCCGAATGAGCCCCAGAATGGAGGCACCTGTCAGGTGCTACTAAATTATGCCCCGGGCACACGTTGGGATGGAGCGCACGCATGTCTGAACGGGAGCCCTGTTCCTTTTGTCCTCCGGCCGATGATACGAGTGGACCGCGCGTATCTGCAGAATGAGAGCCTGTCTCCTGAGTTGGTGACGATGAACAAAAATAAATAAAGAATGACATTTCATTAAGGTACTAATTTCAGATGTTGCCAAGATTCAAAAGCTTGTTATGCTTAAAAAACACACCACTCGCGTCATACAATTACATAGTTGGCCGAGCCAGTGTGCTTTTTTAACCAGAAGAGCTCCATATGGCTACTGTTCCTTTGTTGAATAAACATTACAAATTTGGCTGACAATGACTGAATATATTGAAACATTAAGGTATAAAAATATGGTTTCACAAAATGATTGATATACAACTACCCCTACCTGACATAATGCTGTTGAACTGAAGCACAATTCTTTTTTCTCATCCACCTTGCAGTCTTTCGGTTTTTTTGCAACACCATTTCATCCACATCACGTTTCAACGAACTTGCTTTGGCATTGCAACTTAAAAACAAGCAGTGTGGCAACAAATGTGATAGTCAAAGGAACCACCTTCCAATACCCGTCAGTTTATTTCGGTTTATATAGAGGCCATGTTTTGCATAAAGAGCTTTTCTTATCCCTCGACACAGATGCACACAATGAACAAAAGCCAGCGTCTGAGCATTCAAGGCATTCAGACGTGTTCAAAGAGGTGGGCTAGGTCCTGGGCCACAACGGCTGCCTTAACAAGACATCTAAACTCCTCTCTGGAAATGCTCTTACCTCACTTGCCCGACAAGCCACACTTTTTCACTTAGGTGAAGGACACCCAACTTATTTTCCCATGTACAACCACCTGTGGGCTTTTAACCAATTAAAGAGGTGCTGCTAGACTGCAATCTGATTCAACTCTGCGCTCTTTGCCACACCGTACAAATGTCATTTCTCAGTTTAGTGCAAAAATGTCAACGTTTTTATTTTCTATTTTTTCAGTTCTGTTATTCTAAGGTGCTGTTAAATGTAATACATGGAAGTTGAAATATGTACCAACCCAATCTCATTAGAGCGATACTCTGATATCTAGAATTTTAGTAAGACTTCTGATGAACGCTGGTACTCCCACAGTGGGGTGCTGTAGATGGCAGTTTGGGGGTCACTTCTGGAGGAAATGCTTTTAGTTACCATTGGCGACAATGGACACCATCCTGGGAGACGAATATGGGAACGTGCTTTTCGGCAATACAAAAGAAGTGCATACCAAGATTGAGAATGTCAGGGTGTCCTCTTTGAGGAGCATGACGAAAAATAATAAACAGTTGCTAAATCAAAAATCAAGCCTTGTGGCTAAAGACCAGCATTCAGACGAACAACCATTCAGGCTTCGATGAGCAGAACCATTGGCAGACTTTGCTGTCTCCATGACAAAAATACAATCTGCACAATTTAGGAAAGCTGTCCGGCTCAATCGCACTAATGAGTTTGCGGGGCGAAAGAAAATGCAAATCACATTCAAACAAATGGAGATTAAAATGGTCTGCAGCGAAAATGCATCTGTACGAGGCCATTATGGCATTCTTAGGTGTCCTGCATTTATTCTGCCAATCTCATTGTGCTACTCTTTCCCAAACCTGCCCTATAATTTACTAGCGGAGACGACACAGGGCAACTGCCAAAAGAGCGGTTCCCTAGGCAACACGACGGAATCACCAACTCCTCTAAATAGTTCATGCAGTGATATTGTGATTTTGCAGCACTGAGCTTGGCCTTTGATCAACAAATACGATTCAAAATGTTACTGTGTTGACCACTGAAGAATATCAAAAAGGTTTTAAAACAAACAAAAATATGGAAAACGCTACAAATATATAAACAAAAGTCTACATCATTTGGTCATACAGCAATGCTCAGTATCCTTTTTTTTTTCTTTCCTTGACCAATCCGTCTCCCAAAATAGCACTTCCTTTGCGATCATGCAAGCAAACAAACTTGAACCTTGAGTCGAAAAAAGAAAACGATGCCAATTTGGTAGATAGCAGGGGGGTAATTGTGAGGAAATGGCCAGTGGTGTGATGTTACCATTAGCATTAAACAGGTAACAAGAGGTAGGACACACAGCCATTTCCACACAATTACACCAGTGTCAAAACAGCACGGCGGCTCTCGCCCACTGCCACCCAGCAGACGCACATTTGTCAAGCGCTCAATACCATACCAGCGTTCTGCTAGCCAAAAGTGCATCCAAATTATTTGTACACGTCGTGAGACCAGCACCGAAGAACAATATTGACATCATAACAGTAAATATCAAGTACATGATTTTTTTTTCTTTTTCAGAATGCCCCACAAACACAGTCAGTCGGATTTCTAAGTATTGTACAGAGAATGGTTGACACCCCCCCTGGCCAAGAGGTGGGGGTCTTTAGAGGGGGCAGGGGGAAAGGTCATGAAAATGCATTCTTTAAACCATCAACCTGGCCTATTAAAAGCCTCTTGGATAGGTCCACTGAGGATATATTATATAAGGTGGCTTTTTTCAGTGAAAGCAACTAGCACCCAGAAACAATATGTTCTTTTGTGCTTCCATTATTTTTCTTCCGAGTATTTACCATGTACAAGTTAATCTTATTTGGCTAAGAAAGATTGTATGTTATAAAAAAAAAAAAAGAAGGATATACCCAATTTCCGTGCTATAAAAATCGACGACGATACCAACAGACAAAAAAAAAAGTGTCACACCATGACAATGGTATGACGATACTGGTAAGCACTGAGAAACGCTACAGAATTAGACCTCGCTAAAAACAAACTGAAATAAAAGGCTCCATTAGCTACCTCTTTAAATGACCTAAAATGCTGTAAAATACACCCCCCATCCACGTCTAAATCTCTTCATTAAAAAGATGCATAGTAAGACAATATAGATTATTCCCCATCCGATAAAAGACTAAATTAACATTTGTCAGCATAACTTTCGGGCAAGAACATGGCAGGGAGGATAAAAACGTCAAATCAAATTAGGGCTGTAACCGGGGAGTTCACTTGAACAATTTCAGAAAGGCAATAGAATATTTAAATGTAGGGTTTTTGTATAGAAATATACAATGTGGATTCAGACCAAATACAAGACAGCCATCTTTAAAAAACCAAACAAATTAAAACAAAAAAAATGAAGTTCACCCTCCCCTCAAGCTTATCCAAAATAGACTGTACAAGCATGCGTTGAAAAGCTTAAATCACGCATCCTCTATGCTCGGTGAAAAACATGGACCTTAATAAGCCACATAAATCTTTGCCCCCCACCCCCCCCACTCACCCATCCCTTTCTCTTAAAGCCCCAGCATTGAAACAAATCCTGCAGGTCTTGTTGCGCAGTCCCCCCCACATGACAAAAATATCAGCCCTGTTCTTCAAACGTCATGACAGGAGAAAACAAAAACAAAAAGTATAAGAAGATAACAAACCACGGCTACAAAATGCGAGCCATCTACACGCACGTCAATATTAAAACGAAAAAACACAGGAGTTCTGAACAGAGGATGGGGTGGGGTGGGGTGGTGGGGGGGAGGGGGTTCACTCAAGATTTCATACTTTTATTATGTTCTTTTACTCCCCACCTCAACATTGATGTCTTCATCGTGTCATCTCACATCATCCGGGCTCAGAACCTATTCAAAAGCCACGAGTCCATGCGGGGAGCCAGTCCCAAATGTCGATATACTTGGCAGCATTTGTGAATCAGATTAATATCATGGACTCTGACGTATTCCCATTAAAAACCAGACAAAAGAGGATGATAGGAAAAAAATCCATTCGTTTTCCTTGTGGCGATATTCAAAGCCCTCTTTGGAGATAAAGCAGGTAAGTGTAAATAGGGCTGTATACAATTCTTTAGATTTTGCCACCAGATTAGGAATTTAAAAAGACGTGTTTTGTTCGCCAGTGTTGCAGACGATGACGTTCCCCCGATGATTGTGGTTGATGGAACTCAAATCGGTATTAAATATGGCAGTCTAAGAAAGGACACTTCTCTTTACACCGTCCCCCCGTGTGGAGAAGAAAATAATATTTAAAAGATGCAATGCAAGTCACAATGTGAGTCACAAGAGCTTCCGTCACAAGAGCTTCCGTCCCGATTTAAGTCTCCGTTTTGGTCAGTGCATGATGCTTTGATTGATTGATAAATAATAATAATATATAACAGAGAATGTTTAGGATTGATCCGTCTTTTGAGACACCAAGACCCACATTGATTAGAATAAAGCATGGAAAAGTGGCTGGAAAATAAAACAAACGAGAGAAAAAAGGAATAAAAAAGGTGTGGCGTTCGTCTTCGGACCACTCGAAGAGACAACGTTGAGCCATCTGTAGTTTCTTCTTCTAACGGTGTAGAACTATATCTGCCTTTTGCATTATACTGTGTAAACTCACGCCGCAAAAATGTACAAATACACACCGAACGCTTGTCTGGTTAGTAAACAGGTGCGTCATCCGCATTGCTACTGCGGAAGACCTCTTTAGCCCAGTCTCATAGTGGCGACTTTTGTTGGTTTTGTTTATAAGGTGGAGACAGAGAACGAGGAAGAGAAAGAAGGGGGAAGGGGGCGGTCGCGTACGTGAAGCATAAATAAGAAAAAATTAAAAGTAATGGTGGAAAAGCGACATCCCTCAAGGGTCGGAGGGCTACCGCGGAGCTCCTCTGTGTGGACGCCCACCGCCGACGCGGGACAGGAAGTGATGACCTCACCCGTGTGCAGCGCCGGACGGGGCTTCAGGCAAAGTACATGGTGCGCAGGGTGTCCTGGTGGATCTGCACCGCCTTGGCCAGGGCCTGCTGGTCCCGGCCGTTGCTCTGGCCCGACGTGTGGCTGCCCTCAGCACTGAGGGAGGGAGGGAGTTACCATGGAGACATTACAACAATGCAGTCGTCTAAACAGAAGACTTCAGATCAAGAAACGGTACCGTGAGGACACAACAGTGGAGTCCTCTTGCTAAAACTATTCAGTCATTTAGCAGATGCTTAATTTAGACGTTTAGACGTTCAGGCCAAAAGAGGCTTGGAGTGAACTGCACTGTAATCCTTAAGTAGCAGCCAGTAGTAAAGCTTAAATGTTGCCGAGAAGAGGTCTATTGGTAGACTGGGGATATTAGGAATCATAACCAGAGCTTTTCACCTGGGATCACAGCACCCTATCCTTTCACTGCGAAGGCTTCTAGTGGACTATTTAAACGGAGCACTAGAGGAGGTACCCGACGTGTGCAGCAGCTTGCGTCCTCACCTGTCGTGCTCCTTGTCTACCAGGTGGTAGCGTGCGCGGAAAGCCACCAGGTGGGCGTAGTAGGCCGGTGCCGGGATGGAGACCGAGCGGGTGCAGCGCACGTAGGTGTGGCACAGCTGGTAGGTGAGCACCTGCAGCTCGTCCGAGGTGAAATGGTTGTCGTCCCACAGCACGTGGTAGTGGGAGGGCCTGCTGGTGCCCTGCAGAGACGGACAATAGAGAACCGATCAGCTTCAGTGTTGGTTCACCGTGTACGTTGTGGCCAGTGATTGTTATAAAGCCGAGGACCCCTTTTTACCTCGATGGGACTGTAGACTGTTTAGTTGTCCCTCTTAAAGCCAAGCACTCTGGCATCGTGAGTGGGCACCACGCTTACGTACTGTATATGCATTCACTCTAAATACTTTGCTGCATGTCCTACCTGTATGCCGGCGTGACTGCACAGGTAGAAGTCAAATTCTGAGGGGTGGGTGATTTTGGTGTCCACTGTGGTGCCCGCAGGGATGTTGCCGCTCTTTCCGACCTGATAGGGAACGAAAAAAAGACAACAATCAAAAACACATGTACACAGGTGTTTCCTAAGACTGCACAACAGGATGGCTCACTTTCTTTGGAGTGGGGGGGGGGGGGAGATCATTAATCAACCGAGGGGCCCACAACTGACCCGCTCGTTGCGGTCCGTGCAGAAGAGCCTGGTGTGGTGCCTCTTCTGGACCACCACGAAGGTGATGCCGGGCTGGTAGTCCTTCTCCAGCTTGATGCATGCCTCCCGGATGGCCAGCAGCTCGTGCTGAAGGACCTGTGAGCAGCGGTGAGAGACGTGCGGTCAGGTCAGGACACACCAGGGATCGGTGCGTATTTTGAAAGCGTATTATGTATCAATATACTAGTAGTAGCTAGAATAACAAATGTGTGTTGCGGTAGAACTATCAAACGTATGTGAGGGGTTTTGTTTGACGGGAGAAGGGGATGCGGTTGCCATAGAAACGTGACTGACAGCCACCTGGTTGAACTGGCCCTCGGAGATGCCGTCGCGGTAGTAGATGATGCGCGTGGGCTTGAAGCGCGTGGACTTGTAGAACTGGATGAGCAGCTCGCGCACCATGGTGGCCAGGTCCTGGATGATGTCCTGCCGGTGCTGCTGGACGCGCACCGTGGCACAGTAGCGGCTCGGGTGGGCGTCCATGCTGCCCACCACCTGCCACCACAGAGAGAGAGAGAGAGAGAGAGAGAGAGAGAGACAGAGAGAGAGAGAGAAAGATTAGCTCTGTACTGGTCAACCGACTGGTGCATCGCTATTAGCATGTTGAGATGAGACTAGCTGTGTGTTCTAAAAGATTATGGTAAAGATAGATAGTAAAGTTATCATGGCCCTTTTTTTTTTTTACTAGTTTTATCTCGCTACCTGACTTGGTAATGTCAGTGGTTGACTCACAAAAGCTGTTTGTGAACTGCACTCCAAGCTATACTGTTTTTAACTTTTCCTTCTAGACTGATTTGGGCTCAGTATGATTAGTTATTGCAGATCTGGAGCAATGCAGGAGTTTGTTTTTATTTAAACTGGAGGTGCTACGTACGGCAGCGATGGAGGGTTTCTTCCCGTCCCCAGCGGGGGGGTGAGTGACGTCAGCGCCGAGGAAGATGACTGGCTGCTGGAACACCAGAGGCCTGCAGAGAGGGGAGACAGCGAGGGGGGAAACACAGGGGCATTAGCGCCTGCTATACGGCCACACATAACATTGCAGCGAACAAACATGCTCCTCGTGCATTTATACTCTTAGGTCTTCATGCTTTTTGATACCGTGCCTGTACATTAGAGACCATCATAACCAAAGCATGCTTGGCCAATGAAGCCCAGTCAGACCACAGTGCTCTTGTGGAGAGTACGGGGCATCGCTCACCGGCCCTGGGGCAGCAGGATGTTGTTGACCCCGCCCAGCTTGACGTTGATCTTCAGGCAGAGGTTGGAGAGCGTTTGGGGGGTGGTCTTCTGCACGTTCTTCACCTGGACACACTGGGTGGCCATGCCCAGCACCGTGTCCCCCACGCGCTTCACCTCGGCTGAGATACAGACAGACAAGGGGGTGAGCCTCCTGGACAGCGGTGTACACTACGCATCGTGAACATGTTTCATACTATTGGCCGATCAATATTATCGGCCGATATTTACGTTTTTACGTGTATCTTGCAATATTTTAATTTTTTTTCCTCTGCATGATTTACAGACGGTTGAAAAAAGGTTCCTTTTTTAAATTGAGACTTGTAAAATATGTTATCGTTGTGTAATTTTTATGAGGTAAATTGAGGGAGCAAAAGCAGTATCTTCTCCAAATATCGGCTAAAGAAAATCGGTATCGGCATATCAATCATCGACTAAGGTTGATGAAAGAAAAAGAAAAAAAGAAAATCAGTATCGGTATCAGCCCTAATCATACACATCTGTTATGCACAGCAATGGATGTCTTTCTGAGAGCACCATTGTTCCCGGTAAACAAGTTAATAAGGCTCACCATAGACCGGAGTTTTCCCGGGGAGGATGACCACAACCAGCTGGAGGCCCTGGTAGGTGTACTTGAGGTGCTTGAACATGGGCTCCACACTGTCCGCCCCCTGGGCGTACTTGCAGAAACAGGGCTGGCCCTGGATGGGCATGCCCGCGTCTCGCGAGATCTTCCTCAGTTGGTCTGTAAAGGCTCTGTGAAAAACCCAGTGTAGTTAGGAAAGGAAACCCACCAACAGATTCACTTTGCGGTGAAACGTTTCAGTGAGGATGTTATGGCTTAAAAGGGGTCAGGCCTTAAGCATAGAAAAGGCACAAAGATGTAGTCACAGGATGGCACATTTAACTATTCATAAAGTCATTTTGTTTTCAGCAGAGAGGTTCAGACAGCAGATGGGTTACTTCAAGTTAGCGGTGATGCCACGTGGATGAGAGCCTTTGACACAGCACTCAATTGTTAAACATTTAAAGAAAAACATTCTTCAGTGTTTTCTGTTGCCCCCCCCGGTCAAGCATGTTCTCAAGTCCAAATATGGTGACGTATATGGCAGTGTGATTTTTTTTAAATCTCATCACTGGGCAGAGTGCTAAACACTTCAGAAGTTACTGTATATGGCGTCTGGGTGGTGAGACTAAGCAAAGGCTTGAGCTGGAGACTTGGTCCACTTACATCAGGGATTGTTTGAAATGCGCCCACGGGCTGAAGTCTGACAGACAATTTACAGTAAAAATAAATTCAATAGCTTCCATCTAATGTGGAGAGAAAACACTGGACTCTAGGACCAGGCATCTAAATGTAGGAGATACGCTGTCTTTGAGTTCTACCAAAATGATTTATGACATAGGGGGAAGGACGTTAAGTCCTTCCAAGACTTAAAACTCGGCTACCAGGCCTATAGGGAACAGCCCTTCAACGAGTACTTTGGATGTGTCACACACACTATGGGAACTCAATTCCCTCATGCAGGGGAACAAGTGCTCTGTGTGGCTCCGGGTGGCTTACTTCAGCAGGAGTTCAGTGCACTGCCTCTGGGGGGCAAAGCAGGCGATGGCCCACACTTTGATCTCTATGCCCGTGTGGAACTGCTTGTTCCTCATGTCCCAGACTCCCTGGATTGGTGTAGCTATTGCTTTGTTCTGCAAGAGAAGCGCCAGGCTGATTTAGTTACTGATGAAATACAGTGGAAATATTGTCTTCTTTGACCAATATTAGGCATTATATTATCCTGTTTCAATCATTCAATAGCATTTAGCGACTAGCAAAATGAATGTATACGGTCAGCTGAGCTGTAGCCTCTTTTCATAATATGCACTACAATACAGGTCCATTTGTAATGAACAAATGATAGTGCTTAAGCCCAACATTAGGAAGGCAATTCAAATAAAAGTACAATACAAATATGAAGATGTTATGAAAAGGCATTCAAAAGCATGCACATTGCTGGTTTCCACATTGCTATCAAACAACAACAATTGATGGTATATTTTAAACAATTACAGAACACAAATTAGAGTAGACTTTAAAGTAACGAAACAAATTCCCCCAATTGGGTGGCCGCAATTGGCCAGATAATCTTAAACTGAATTGAAAGCCTGAATAGGGTGGCAGCAATCGGCCAGATAAACTAAAACTCAATTGAAAGCCTAAATCGGGTGGCTGCAATCGGCCAGATAAACTAAAACTCAATTGAAAGGCTAGGTGTGGTGTCATTATTCAAAGCCAACATTTTTTATAATGATCAAGCAGAATTCTAGAATTATCCCTAAGAAGAGCCCACTACCAAAACAAGTAGGAGGACTAACATTACAATTACAATACTGCAATTCTACTTATTCAACAGCATGGACCAGACAAGACAAACAAACAAAAACTGAAACTACTAGAGAATACTGAGAGAAAGTCACCTTGGAGTCACTTACCCTGCCTCCATACAGAATGGAGGGCGCCTGGAGTACGCGACCGTTCACCTCCGTCATCTCGTCCCTCACCATCACCCCGAACTCCCGTACGTACGGGTCAGCGTTAAAGTTGGCACTTCTCATCTGCGGAGGACCAAAAAATAGAGAGGGCGGAGATGAGTTAACGTTAGCGAGGGGATACAAAAGCCATGGCTCTGAATACCGTACGGCAGTGAACACGGACACAAAAACATTGGCTTGGGGTGACCCACCAGCTTGCTGATCTCATCCTGCCGGTCTGGTGCCGACCGGGCGGTTGCGCGGATCATAGTGGAGGTCTGATTGTCCGTCAGCTTCTTGATGCAGCGCTGCCCTGCCACTATGTTACACACCTGGACAGAAACGGTGCCATTGTCAGCCTCCACCAGCGTTGCCTTGGCTAGAGATGGAGAAACCCCCGACTGGAAAACGTTGATGATTGTGTGCTGGTGTGCGAGGAGCCGCAGGTGTTCATACCTCTAGAGGAAGGTAGGTGTGCTTCTGTTCCTGGCCCACCTGGAGGCAGGGCAGGTGGGGGTACCTCAGGATGAGCTTGTATTTGTCTTTGAAGTACTGCGCTACGGTGCACTCGATGGTTTGGCCGTTCTCCTGCTGCAGGGGGAATCTGCCAGGGAGATGATGACATGTGAGGGGACCAGTGAAGATTCAAGTTAGGGCTGATTCTGTGTCTGAGAACAGGTCTAGCATT
The DNA here is from genome assembly GCA_027122715.1 of Trisopterus minutus. NCBI lineage: Eukaryota > Metazoa > Chordata > Actinopteri > Gadiformes > Gadidae > Trisopterus > Trisopterus minutus. The sequence continues at coordinate 11,238,408 of JAOPUD010000107.1, forward strand.
TACCATGTAATGGTAAATTCCTCACCATCACCCCGAACTCCCGTGTTACCATGTAATGGTAAATGCTAGATCTTAAAAAGGGCTTACGTCTGATGGCTGGCTGGTCTTCTGGTCACGTTGCATACCCTGTATTTCCTCTTCATCTGCCCACAGTGAGTGATCTCCACCTTCAGACCTGGTGGACAGGGTCACAAGCCGGTATTAAGAGGGGTTACACGGTCCATACAGAAACACAGCTAGAGGCCTCCCCACACCCAGGCTCGGGTGTAGAGCACAAGCGGAATTGGAAGTGAATAAGAAGAATTGGCTACCTTTGATTTCCTTGGTGAATTTCACCCTCTGGGAATCTGTGAGTGGCTTCTGTTGCTCTTCGATGCTCTTGAAGTCCAACACTTCACACATGAACTCTATTACAGGCTGGGCTTTGTAGAACGCGGTGGCAGAGACTGTTGCAAAAAACAAACGAGTACAAAGCGGTTGAAGACCAATTCTCGCCAACATGTTTAAACACATTGCCACCCAGACAGGTTCTATGCATCCAGTGGGAGTTAACAAAACCATACCATCAATATTAAGCATCATCTTCCAGAGAGACGGCCTGACGGACTGGTGGAAGCCGAACCACACCTCTCTTCCCCCACCGAGGGGGTTGGAGCAGCCTTCTGAGGGGGTGAAGAAGGAGCGGCCCACGGGAGTGTACCTGGGGTTTAAAAAGGGGTGTAGGACGAAAGCACATTTACATTTGGTCATTAAAGGAGAGGTGTTAGTTAGTGAGGGATGGTCAGAGGCCTTTAAGGGAATGGCTTAGCACGGCTAGGTAACACCTCATCTTTGCAAGAGACTGGAAGCAACAACAGCGGACTACATCCAGCACTGATCACGGTTGTGCAGTCTTTTTTCACACCGCTTAATGAATGAAACGTCTAATACACCTTTACAGGAACTCTGGCCTGTGTAAACATGGAAGCGGGCTCACCTCATGGAGGGCAGGTGTCTCATGACCACATCCAGGGCTTGGATGGTCTCGAAGGGGATGTTGGGCAGCCGTCCCGTCAGCGCCTCGTGGAGAGCTTGCAAACTCACGATGGACACCCATTTGATGGCCACTTTGAAGCTGCGGTCCTTCCCCTCGCCAGGAATGGTGACCTCGAGCTCCACCTGCCAGGACAGATAGGACGAGGTTGGGACGATGGGAAAGCGTTGGAGGTATTCATCTAAATGGAATTGGTAGAATAATGAAAGCCTAGCGCTAATATTTGGCCAGGTTATTCTAAATGAGCTAAGATGGCTTTTTTAAACAAATCAAGACTGACATCCAGTGGACTTACCTTTTCTCTACCGATGGGCAGGGGCATGGCTGTATAGAGGTTCTTTCTGCCGTCATACACCGGCTTTCGGTCCCCAAATATCTGGGTTTTAAAGTGCTGGACCATGTGCTCCACAATATCACTGTTGGGGGGAAAAAAATACATTTACAATTAGAGTACATTGGATACCGAGCAGCAGTGACCCCACTTTTACCCAGCGTTAGATCAACAGTGTAATGTTGGCAGTCATAAAATGCAGGTATGTGTACCGGTTCACCCTCCTGGGGCACTTCTCGGGCTTGATGTCAATGTCGTAATGGTACACCTCCAGTTTAGGGATTTCCATCTCAAAGAAGTTGGCCTGGAGCTTGATTGTCCTGCCCATGGTGCCAAAGTCTGGCCGCGACGGGGGCTTGAACACATACTCTGGAATGGGGGGAGATGGGGGATCTGGAGGGTAGATAGTGGTCGTGTTAATGAAGCACTAAGGTGACAAACCTGCATATAATGTAATGAACAATGGAAGATGCAAGACAAATACTGTGAACAATGATATACAAGCCAAATAGTTCAAAAACGTAGATCAGAGAAGACAAGGAAGAGCTTTACCATGAAAATCGTCATACAATTTATAAAAACGTAGTAGCCAAAACACAAAATACTACATAACATGTTAACACATCATCCATCTTAAGAGACGATTATGAACCAAAGCCGTTGAGTCTTCAAGAACACGAAAATTCTAGCGACCTTACACGGCTTGAACAAACAATTTACGGCGTTAAACCGATAAGGTTATTCACGCAGGGACTGCAATGTGGTCAGGTTGGGCACACACACCCATTGCCATCTTATCTTTGCAGTGCAGCTCTTTGCACTCGAATAGACCAACACCCACCAAGCCCAGTAACAGCAATTGGGGTTTCTGAAATACTAACCCATCTAATTGAATACTAGTTTGGTTTTTCCAATAGCATTTATAAACTCATGTGTATATAACCCACTGACCCAGTCTCTTACAGTAGGAAGAGACTAATGAATGGCTTTTTAGTTCTTGAACTCTGATGCTTGTAAGAGGACATGGAGAGGGGGGGGGGCCCCTCTCCGGTGTACGGCGGTAACTCCGGGGGCCAGCCC
>JAOPUD010000107.1:11377720-11392715 GCA_027122715.1 Trisopterus minutus
CACACACACACACACACACACACACAATTCCCCTCTTTTTGGGCCAAACCCCTCCCCCCCCCCGTTGTAGCGTTTGTAGCCCACCCCCGTGCAGAAGGCCATAATATAATTAGACTCGCTCTAAACTAATCTTTCAAATGTGGTGATACTTTTACTACCGAGTAATACGCGTTAAATCGAGTTTTGAATGTGTTTGGCTTAAGAACTGGAGCTCCCACTGCGCCCAGCGTTGTGTAGCTGGACTAATCAAGTCCTGCAAAGAAAGGATTTGAATTCTGCAGCTGGAAACGACATTAGCATCAGAAACGGAAGTGAACGGGTGTGCCGTTAAGCAGAGATAATACACTGGATTTTAGACACCCCATCAAACCTGATTTTATGATGTCGAGTCTTTTCTTCCTTTTTCATTCTCGCTCCATCTCTCATTTACACACACACACACACACACAGACCAATTCTTTCGTATTGTGTTTAACATGTAGTACCATGTGTGAATGCACACACAACACCCCTGGAATTATGTAAACACATACACACACACGTTCTCTCTCTCTCTCTCTCACCTTCGGAGAGGTGAGCGGTGAGGGGGGTCTGGGTCTCCTTGCAGTAGGAGACCAACTCTTTGGGGAGGAAGTCCACCTGGATGATCTTGGATGGCCCCAGCCGCTGCATCCGACGCCTGTGAAACAGAGACAGGATGTTGTCATGGTGATGCATGCGTGTGTGTGTGTGTCTATGAATGTGTGGTTATTTTTTTCTAGTGTTAGAACATTGGCTGTCTATTTTGAGTCACTTCGCAGTCACTTTATTCATACAAAACGATTGAATTGTAATTTAGTCTGAATCCAGTTACATTGAATTGGTGTAATTTAGAATGTCATTAAGTCATGTCATTAAGCACCTGCTTCCCTAAAGGTTGTGGACATTGGGGATTGAACCCAATACATTTGTGTTTGAGCCACGACACTCTCCTGCCCTATACTAAAGCCAAGAGCCCCTGAAGACTGAATTTAGACAGCCAGATGTGATGATTAATGAGCTGCAATATGTCATTTTTCACTATGATAAATACCTGCACTTTATATGATTCAAAAAGAGTTCATGTGAGTCACCGGCTCATATTCTTTCAAATGAATATCTATCAATAATCTTCTCAATGAGGATAGCATTCACACTGTTCTTTGAGTGCCACACCTACTGACGAAAACCAGGGGCTCTGTGATTTGTTTTCCTTGGAAGACAAGAGAGGAGACGTGGAAACCAAGATCGAGCCTCACCCGAGTTCCGAGTCTGACTGCAGCTGCAGCACAGAGGGGTCTGTGTCCCACTGCAGTGTCCTGGTGTCACCAGCAGGGGGAGCCAACAGAGAGGGAGAGCATATGACACAGACCGGGTTATTTTATATAGGCACACATTTGCAACTGACAGAATCGGCCAATGCATGTAAACAATTCAGTAAGTGGTTAAAATGGTTGTGTACATTATGCTGTTTGGGGCTGGGGCTGAGGCTGCAATCTAAAATATCGCACATAAAATGCTTCTACTTTCTCATGTAATAGATTCATAAACATTCAGGAACGCAGTTATCATCTATATAACATCATTATTGACAGCATGTAAAAACTTAACTGACTTAACCTTTAATTATTTTTAACACAAAATGTTTTTTTTATGGTTATTTAATGCAATGTGGGAAAAATGGTACAGTGCTGTTGAGGATGTATTTCGTTCACCTCGAGAACAGGATGATACATTGAATTGAGGATCCATTTATTGAGGAAGCTTTGCCTGCTATCTCTGGCTGCATCCCAACACTTCACTTCACTAATTTAACCATAAACAGAAATCTGCAGAAGGCTGCTCATCATACATACGTTTGCCATGCAGAAATATTTAAGGGTCATACTGATTAGTTGATTATAGATATACATGGGATTAAATTCAATTTAGAGTCATCTGAATTGAAAATGTCTTTGTAGATGAAATTTGACCTTTTCAATATAAATAATAAAATAAAGAAACGTATTATAGAAGATGCAACTGTTCCTCACTGTCCTCAGTGACCTACATTTTCCATTATCTTTGATCCAAACGGATCAAAGATTCATATTGGTAAATACAAACACATTCATTAATATAGCATAATTATCTGCATTTCCAACCCTATACTCTAAAGTGCATTGTGTGTGTACATTCTCTAGGCAAGCTAGCGATGCCCAGGCCTGTTGTGGGCGAGCCACTGGCGGTGGCAGGGAGGTCCTTTCTGCTCCTTCGATGGGGGATAGCAGCTTTTAGAAGCAGTCAACATGCCTGTTACGACTCCAATGTCACACTGTGCCAAAGCACTACTTTATCCTGACAGTTTTTTGTTTTTTTTTACAGAAACGCCACCGGTACTTTCGGATGCTGAGCCTGTCAGACTGCCCCTCCCTCAACCCCCCCCACCGTGGACAGAAGCGGTGAAACCGCCTTGGACGACAGTGCAGAAGAACCATGCAAGCGTTAAGCGTTGTATAAAGGACATCTGAGGGCTGTGGGTGTTAAGGGATCGCACGGAACACAGGGCGTCAGACAGGTGGGGAGACCGGGGAGAAGCGGGGCGTTAAGGTGAGCTGACCACGCAGCGGCGAGGTCCTGGGGGGGCGGGCGTTTAGTGTCAAGGGGGGGTGACACCTCAGCTTTTGGTGGGGTGGATTGAGGTGGAAGATCTTACCTGTCGCTCAGCACTTGAGACTTGTTTCTAGAGAACCCTGACCTAAGAGGGGACATATACAAACAGCACAACACATATCACACACACCCCCCACACATACAGACGTACGCACACACACGAGCACAGAGGTGGGGGCCCCGTGGGTAGAGCTCATATCGGCATGCCATACTCTGGAGAAGGGATTTGGGGATTTAATAAATGAATTCCAGGCATTGTAACTAACTCACCCATTTGTAAAATCCAATTGGTACAAGCTAAAAGAGTGTAAGAAAGGAATCCATATTCTTCCATTATCAGTCCCTCCCCCGTGTGTGGTGTGGGCCGTACCAGGACTAAAGACACCCGACGGGATCCACCCCAACGTTGGGGCTTCACTCATACACGGACCTCAACAGTGAGTAGCAACCGGAGCGCAAACTGGTGAGACACGGATGACCAACTTCAGCTGTGATGTCCTGAATTATTTACGTGATATACCGATAAATAAATATCGGCCTAGCATTGGATGGAGTCACCGACCAAAACTGGACAGTATAGTCAAAGTATTTAATCCCAAATAACTGAGTTAGATAAATGTCATGAAAGAGTAGGTGGGGTTAGGCATTTTGCTCATGTCAAGACACCATACAGGTAGCCTGTGGACATTGGGATCTGAACACAGAAACTTTAGACTGGGAGTCAAACACCCTTAACACTATTCTTCCCCAAATAGTATACTCAGTATACTCATATATTTCTTTAAAGGTGTATTACTATCTAAGCTGCTGACCAGACAGCATCAATAAACTGTCTTTCTGGGATTAATTCAACGGGTTGACAGTGGTCATGCAAACATGATATGTTGTGACCATTGACCTAATAGCAACAATTAAAAATAAAATAAAAACACCAGACATCACAACATCAAGTACACTGACACACTCTGATCCTTACCTATATCTGTTGCTCCCGGTGACAGACAAAAAGAAAACATATACAGTATAATCACATAAAACGGTTTCCAATGCGGCCGCAAACTTAATGAAAATGTAACAACCGTCAGATGGTATGAAGCACCTTACAAGTTTACTGGTGACCTCATATACAGCATCCAAGGTAAAGGATGAGGAAATATGACCATATATTATGTTTTTGGATAGCTACCTTCAACTTGGTTGACAACTCAAGGTTGTCAACCATGGACTGATTGACTTTGTGAGGTGAAGCATTATAATCACATGCATGAAACTTAACATTTCTCAGTTACAAATAAAGATATGAAGCATGGGAAAACTAAATACATTTTAGAGTTAAAACTGACATTGTGAGTGCATTTTAAAGTAAGTTCAAATTAAAACTAACATTCTCAGGATAAGGGATAGTATATATTGGAAAATGTCCAGAATACAGAAGAAAATAAGATAAATAATTACAAGGTGTATAAATCTTTCTCACAAGAAATTATATCCAATTGAATTGTAATTATTCTTCCACAGGAACACCACTCAGATCCGACCCCTAGGTGGCGCAAAAGTACCACAGAGGAAACTACCCAGCCTCACCTGCCAACCGGCCCGCCTTCAGCAGAGTCCTGGCTCCCGGCCTCGCTGGGCGTGCTCACTGATTTGGAGGGGGACACGGGGGTCGGGACTAAATAATGAAAATAACATGTATCCAGCATTAAAGGCTGCAGCGGATGGACTGGTCACCCCAAGCAGAGGGAGAGGGGGCGGGTGCCATTAAAGTAACACAACATAAGAAAGGGGAGATGTGTTAAAATATAGGTAGAAAAGCGTAATGGTGGATGGGGAAAAAAAGGACAAAAGGTTTAAAACAAATGAAAGAAGGGGGAAAGAGCATCAAATTGTTTTTTTTCTAGTTTTTTTTGATTGTCATGGTCATTATTATTTTGCTCTGTTTGCTTCTTTCAAAATGATCGTTTTCAAAGTATTTTCATAATGCATATTAAAACTGCATTGGGTACATCCATGACCTAATATAGGTTTAATTGTTGTTTCAATGTGGACCACTACAGAACACTGCTGAGCCTTTCCCAGGGGCTGCTGGGAGTGCCGGGGATCCTAGGAATTGGAGGCAAAAGAGGAAGATCCTGAATCTGTCAGTTAGTTTAGCACAGTTGCGTGTATTCGTTTTGCTTTTCATATCTGGGGACACCATTATAGATTTCCATCAACGTGAGGAAACAAATGTTGAGGAATGCAAAATTAAAGATGAAATAAGAATAAAATAAACACATCGAATGATATGAATGATATTAACTTAGATGATTCAATTGCCAATGGACAATGTGCACAACATTTTAGGTTGTGCAACCCATTGTTGCTTGATAATACTTAGGGTATACATAAAAAAATAAAGGCAGAGTTGAAAATTCCAGGTTTAGAAGTAAAACAAAACAAAAATAGTATTTTGATTTACATTTAGCATTTATCTGATACATTTATCAGACACATTTATCCAAATTGAGTCTGACTTGACATTTGGATTTGCTAGTTATCAATCCACAACTAATGTATGACTGATAAGGACAATTTGTTGGGAGGGGGGCAGCAAAAACATTGCATACTCTTAAACCAGGAATTGTCCATCACTGATAAAAGTAAAATAAACCCAGGGTCAAAATTTATGTTTGAAATGAGAAGTGGAAAATCAAATCATACACAAAAAGGATAAAAAATGCAGATGATTTGAGCCATTTTATACTTTTTGGCATGCAAACGTAACTTCAGTATATTTGGATAAAATGTGGATATAATTGGGTACATGTTTTATATTAATAAATATATAATAACACCAAATGTACTCAATAATATTGCTATGCCACTTATACATACACTGCACAGCACAATATGTGTAAAATCTTCTAAACAATGGGAATAAAACTTGTACTGTAAGCCAAACAAGAATCTACAACCACTTACACTTGGGGTATTATATAGTTGTATTGCATGTCAGTCCTAGCAGGCTATAAATAGGGTTTAGTTGTGGAGAATATAAATCCATAAAAGCCATCTTGATCTTATTTCTCAAACCACAGCTTACGATAGAGCTTATTTGGTTTACAGAAGCCCAACCACACACGACACAGGTACTGACAAACAACAAGAGAATATGCTCATCAGAAACAGCTATGGGGGAATGTAAACATCTTTTTCTAACACACGAAGACATTTACAACACATATTACAGAATGATCTAAACACTTACAACGGTGTTACATACGCTTATAATGGTATATAACACTGGTTTTACAATGGTATCTTCTTGTACCAAGTGTTTACTTTTGGGACCTAGCGTTGAGACTAGGTGAGGGCTAGGGCTGCACGATTACGTAAAAAATAATCATTGGGGGTGTAGTGAGGAGTGGGGTGGGGGTGTGGTGAGGAGTGGTCTGGGGATGTGGTGAGGAGTGGGCTAGTGGTAGGGTGAGGAGCGGTCTGGGGGGGGTGTTTACCTAGTGGGGGCTCCGGTGAGATGCCGATGCTCTGCAGCAGGGCCTCCGTCTCCCGGCGCTTGCGGTCCAGGTCTGAGTCCTGTGGCGCAGCCTCCGCCTTCTGCTGGTTTTCTGACTGTACGGTACAAGCACACACTGTCAGCTTCTTCATGAACACACCCATCCGCCCACCCACACACACACACACACACACACGCACACCACACCCATATGCACAATGATGCAATGATGCATGCTCACACACACTCCTGTTCTTATGTCTACAAACATACACACACACACACGTGCCGGCGCGCACGCGCACACGCACACACACACACACACACACACACACACACACACACACAACAGCATAAGCTCATGTACATGCTTTGATGTGCACGTGAACATGTGTGTCCGTGTGTAGAATGAACGCTCACCCGAAGCTGTGCTGCGGCCTGACAAGAGTAAGCACACACACACACACACACACACACACACACACACACACACACACACACACACACCAGGAGGTTACACCGGGCTATATTGGGGATGGTGAGGTGGCTGGGTCGACGTGTGGGTGTTTTCACACTTTCCCCCTCACCTCTTTCTTCTTCCTCTCCTCCTCTTTCCTCTTCTTCTCCTCTCTGATCTGGGCTAGGCGCTGCTTCTTGCGCTCCAGCTCTGCTTTGAGGTCGCTCTTGTCCGCCATGGTTTTCCACTGGGCCAGGAAATGAGGTCACTACAAAAAAGACATAATGCTTGTTTAATGTCATTGACAAGACCTGTCTTAACACTAGGTGACCTGAAAAAACACAGCATAGTCCAACAGCATGGCATTCCCAATCATATACCATGAGAATGTGTCTGACGTGCCTGAGGATGTGTTTTCTGCTTTCTGATGTGAAACATGTGCAACGTATTCACAAACGATGGTGTAATGAGTCCAAGCAAATGATCCAACGTACATTTGTCAGTTTCCGTTATTAAAATCAGCTGTCAGATTATTCCAAATCTAGTCTCTTTATATCAATGGTAGCACACAACTGAAGCAGACACAACTTCGGGTCTAGGAATAGACCAGACTTGTGGCAGACACAGTAAAAGTACAAGTTGATACCTGCGTTGACGTGGATGACGCACTTAAAATCCGATAATAAACATAGTTGTAGAAAAAATGCAACGCGTGGCATTAATACTGTCCTACTGTTGGCTTGAGACGACAAGGCAAGAAAAGTATTCTTAGCTAAACCCCAAAATCACCTAAATGACATAGGCTAAAACGTCGAATAGCAACATTTAAAGGCGTGCCTGCGTTTCAATCCAACACAAGAAAGGCACTAGCCTAGTGCAAATATAATCACTGAACAGACAATAACGCCTTTACAACAAGCTAACGTTGTAAGGCCGAGTACCTTGTGCGCCCTTACAGATAATGATGTGTCACCGGCGGCAAAAAGATGCTGTCTCACTGTCTCACTGCTGCCCTGCGACCATTCACCACGCCGTCAGCTGACCGACATCGGTTGAAGATCAGCCGAAGCACTGAATGAATCCTCGGCTGGAACCGTTTTTCCTTAATAGGCTAATGAAACATGTTTGGCTTAAGGATTTTGTCACTTGTAGTGTCAAAATAAAACAGGTGCATAGCGAGGCGCATCCAAAAGAGGGCAGGGTGGTGATGGGGAGGAGACGGAGAGAGGAGACTGGCGGCGTCCGGTGTTTCGTATCTAGGAAACGCTGCCCCCTGGTGGTCGTGTTAGGGTGCAGCTGTTACCCGCGCTGACAATAATAACGTATCTGATTCAAAATAACCGAAATTTGTTTTAATTTATTTCTTAATTTGATAAATCCTTGGGATTGTGTAGTCAAAAATTCGATTCTCCTACCTTTTTGACGTGGTTTTATGGGCCAAATTGACCAGTGATTGACCAGCAGCAGTTACGTAAACATCATAAACCCCGCCCACAAAATCCAGTTTATCTCTCGCCTCATTGGTTGAATTTAGTGGCCATCTCATCACTTTTTCTGTCAACAAAATCGCTGCACATAAGTCAAGTTGTTTGCTCGAAAAATGAAATTGATTCCAAGTTCAAGGATGGTACACAGAGGATCAAACGCGGAGGATCATTAGGGGTATCCTTAATTTAATAATGTCGCCATAACGAAAGCCGCTGAATGCATAACGCGTAACTGAATTCTGGCTGGTCCGTTTACGTCTGCAAGGCTGGAGCTCGTAAGAAAGGGCACTGTGTCCCCATTGACATTTATAATAGGACGTGATTCAACCTTGGGGAAATATGAAGTTTGCACAATATCTGTTGAAAAACAGCCGGATGGTCGGGATACCAAAACAAGTGGAACGATTCGCCAAGTTCTCCCCTTCGCCTTTGTCTATGAAGCAATTCATTGACTTTGGTAAGTGTTGAGACTATGCGTGAGCTGCAACTGCAAATGCAATGTCAAGTTTGGGTAGGTTAAACTACGAGATGAATACAGTGCAGTATTATGAATAAAACAGCAATGTGTGGCAGCAATGCATCTCGAATAGGCACTCGTTAAATTCTATACATAACGGGTTAAGTCCAGAATGTCACTGCTCTCAGTCTGGAACACACAGCTGAACACAGAGCTGAACACAGTCGTTTGGACGGATTTTAGACTGGACAGCATAGCATGAGATCATAATCGTCTTTATCTCCTCAGTAGCCCACCATGCATGCAGTTTTGCCGGTATGACACTCGGTAGCTGTTCTCCTCAGGCGTGCACGTAGAAGCACGACCCAATGAAACTCCTGTCATACATGTGTTTATTTTTGCTGATGTGTTTTGTGCATGTGCCATCTGACTGTAGGGTCGACCGATGCCTGTGAGAAAACCTCCTTTGTGTTCCTGCGCCAGGAACTTCCGGTCAGATTAGCCAATATCATGAAGGAGATTGACTTCCTACCCGACAAGCTCCTTGGTACTCCCTCCCTTCGTCTCCTCACCAGCTGGTAGGCCCCCCACCTGCTGCATGGCCCAAAAAGAGACAAACAGTCTGTTCACCTTCCACTCTTGTGTAATAACTATAACCACAACAACAACAAACTGGGGCATTCAGTTCCATTCACCCACCCTTATTAAAGCAGACTTTGTGTTCTTTACCTGTAGGCTACATCTTCCTTTCAAGGTAGAATATTATGAGATTATATATACACAGATAACATATGTAGGCCTATTTCCACAGTAGATTAACATAACTAATCCACTGTGCCTAACCCTTGAAATGGGTGATTTGAATATAAAAATGAGACACTCATTATACTGTTAGGCGTTGATGCCAGCTCTGCCAGCCAAAATGACTAGCTGAATGGCATCTCCCTCTTCCTTTCTGAAAGGGGACTTGTTAGTGATTAATCTATTATATCATCTACCTTATTAAACCACACGTTAACCTTAGGACCAGATATTTGTAGTGCTAACATTATATCAGTTATCACTCACTGACTAGTTTCTGGTTCTACACATAGAGTGGTCAATACAACATCATATAAAATTGTATGGGTCTGAGAAAAGTCAGACCCTATAGACGTGGCTTCTTTCCCATTTCACCCATACCACCCATGCCAATACAGACAGAAGATTTACCTGGGAAAATCAGACCCTGTATGCATGGCTTATTTAGCATTCCCCCTATATCAATATAGACTGAATTTCTACCTCGATTCGGCAGATTCTTTATAAGGAGGGCATGTCGGTTTACCTTGTATCTCTGAATTACCCACGTATTGGACCTAGCCCTGAAACCATGATACCAGAAGATTACAAATGATGCTTCCTCTTAGTGAGCAAGTCATGTTTACACACACTAAACAAGCCCTTTGGCTTGGACTATTTATTTTCTCAGAAGATTATTTATTAGCATTTATAATCCTTTAGTGAACCTTACATCTCCAAAGAGCAATGTTTAGCAGTAGACTCGCCTGAGCAAAAAATCTAATGATTCTTCTTTATTTCTCAGACATGGGTATGTTACGTGTATAATAAGTGAGGGTGCAGTCATATAATGTGTGTTCCACTCTCCCTTATCATAAAAGTCTGTCAAAGCGAAATGCAGAGTCCCTTGAAGTTGTGACGTACTTCCAAAGGACTTGACAGACCAGACAACTTCTATTTAAAGAAGTTACAAACACATGTCTTTTATGCTAGGTTAGGTTCTCCATGGCTCTTAATAACTGTCTCTAATCCAAATTGTATGGTTGTCATTGAGAATGATTGTTTTTTATAAAGATTTTTAAAAAAGAACAGATTGATAATAAAACTGTCTGACTTTTGAAATGGCGTCACAATAATATGGGCAAGGCCACAGAGGCTACCTCCATATTGTGATAATATACAGTAGATGGTTTGAACACAGGGCCACTTCCCATGGGCACCTTGAGGCGTCATCCTCCAATAACCAGTTGAGGCCCAATAGGCCCAGTGGTCCTATTAGGTAGTCCCTCATGGATTCCATTCTTTTCCATATGAATTTAATTCTCAGCAGAACAGTGTATTCACTGTCACTGTAGTGTGCATTAGAAACATGTTGTGGCCTCTTGTTGCGTAAACTATCTGAAGTTCAAGTCGCGTCGATGCATGCCCCGCTGCATAGTCTAACTCTTATCAGCATACGCACATGTCACAGCTCTCATCATTCTCATCAACTGTAGCTTCTTTCAAAACAAGCTCATGTCATTATTACAAGGAGAGTTGTGGCCTACGATTTCTCACCACGATTTCTCACTTCCCTCTTTTTAGTTTAAAATCCTATTCATGTTGGTCCTGTGGATGTTGTTATGTATTCTGGTACCATGCTGTCTCAGTCGTTGAGGATCATTCACATGTCACATTAGAAGATCTCTCTGCCACCACGTTTCCTCTTCTCGAGTGAGGTCATTTGAAATCATCGTAGCAGTGTGAATTTCACCCGCGTTTATCTCCACTGTTTGTTAGACGTTGGCAGATGTGGCATAGCTCCAGGACAGAAGAAGTGAAAAAGGAATGACGTGGTTAAAAGTGAACCCCTCATATCTCCTCCTGGTTTCCCTCACTCCCTCTGTACGGTCTTTCTAAGGCATCAGCCTCCCTGACCCAATCTTCCCCTTCCCGTCGGTCTAGCCAACATCACTGCATTGCCACTATACTCGATACACTATTGGTTTTTCCGTTTTAAACTGGTGTGGAAAAAGTAGTGGCCTCATGCAGCAGTCAGCCTCCAAGCTAAAACGAGCCACTGCACGTGCACGTGTTATCGCGGGTTGTTTTCAACACGGTGGTTGAAGATCACTGTCTGCGGGTTCGTGTTTCAAAGACACACAGTCATAACTGTTGAAGGTCAGCCAGAGGATCAAGACAGCACGTCGTCACACGCACGCGCACTGCCCCTGTCCCCTTTCACCTACTTTCTTACAGCATGTGGTGAGAATGAAAGTGCTAGCACACTCCCAAAGCTACTTCCCCTCCCCTCCCCTCCCTCCCCCTGTGTGTGTGGGTGTGGGTGTGTGTGGGTGTGTGTGTGTGTGTGTGTGTGTGTGTGTGTGTGTGTGTGTGTGTGTGTTTTGTTTGGGGGGGGGAGTTCTAAATTGTGCACCGCAAGTTTCAATTTGCTGCTCTTAATTGAGAAAAGTAATGTTCCAAATCGGGGGCTGATGTGTCGTCACGAGACTCCCACATGGTGCATCTTTATTAATGTCATGAACCTTCACATGCCATGTCTGAGGCAGGTCATTTCACTTCCACATAACATCCGTTATGTGGCGGTAGTATGTGTGGTCAATTGAAAGAAGCATTCAACAAATCTGGTCAATAAATCCATTAATATACTAATGATAGGCTCTTGTCTGGTCTATCAGTCATTAATACATTCTGTTTGTGGCCTCTAGGTATTCACAGAGTCTGTTGGAGCTTGTGGAATTCCTGGAGCAAGACCCAGGTGATAAACAGGTCCTTTCAAAGTAAGTCACGCTCGTCAACCCTCTCGTCATGAATCGTATCCCTCCCTGTTGGATATTTGAGGCATGGTACAAAAGTGTGCATATTGGACCAAATGATTTCACGTAATTCCCAGTGCTCATTATGTCTTCAGTGTTAGAAGAAATTGCTGAGAAAGTTTTCAGTTGTGTAGTTCACATAGTTTGCATTGTGGGGGCAGACTGCATTACAGTCAAAGACGTTCCCTATCCCTGAAACTCCCCTATCCTCCGCCTCGATGACCTCAGGTTCACGGAGGCGCTGGTGACGGTGAGGAACAGGCACAACGACGTGGTGCCCACCATGGCTCAGGGGGTGGTGGAGTACAAGGAGGCGTTCGGCGTGGACCCGGTGACTGACCAGAACGTTCAGTACTTCCTGGACCGCTTCTACATGAGCCGCATCTCCACGCGCATGCTCATGAACCAGCACAGTGAGTACGCTGCGTTCTGCACAGCGGCACAGCAGTGAGCTTTTATTTTTTAAAGCACGCTTTTCTCATTAAGATGGGCCGGAGTGTGCACGTGCGATTTTGCACGTGCACACTCCCCCCCCTATCTTAATGAGACAATCGAAACTCCTAAATCCCAGCCGGAGAGGAAGCTAGGCTCGGCCACAGCAATGGCAGTTTCCATTTTGGTTCGAAGCCCTGCTCGAGCCCTTCATGATGACCAGGGTCATCATAATAAGGGACATTTTGGAGTTCAGATTGGGGTGGTGGGAATGAACTGTAAATCTTCTACATTTCCTGATCCATATTAACATATTGGCAGGTATTGGACATGGCCACAGCCTGCCCTCCCAGCTCTTCCTTGGTGCTATGACACATGTCTTTGCGTAGCGGGGTGGCGGGCCAGCGACTGCACTAGAAGCCGACCTGCTGCCTCCTCTATGTGTGTGTGTGTGTGTGTGTGTGTGTGTGTGTGTGCGCGCAGGCCTGTGCCTTACCGCGCATGCGTTACGGCTCCTGCTGTGTGTGAACCAGCCCCTGTTGCATGTGTGTGTGTGTGTGTGTGTGTGTGTGTGTGTGTGTGTGTGTGTGTGTGTGTATGTGTGTGCGTGTGTGCGTACGTGTGCTTCCGCAGCGCTTATATTTGACGGCAGCGTCAACCCGGCGCACCCCAAGCACATCGGCAGCATCGACCCCAGCTGTGACGTGGTGGAGGTGGTCAAAGGTAAACAACGGGCCGTCCTCCCGTCGGCTGTCTCGGCTCTCTCTCGCTGCTATACATAGTCACAGCGGCTCGCATGGAGATAAGGAACTACACGCTGTACTGTACACACAAGATAAGCCATTTTTTTGTTCCCCACAAGCCCTGGTGTTTGAAAAGTATAGTCATGGCTTGTTTACCTTGACGCTTCCTTCATGTAATCTAATCGGGTTCAATATTGAACGTCATTAGCATATTCCAATGTTTAACTTGTGCTGTTGTCTACGTGACTCTGCAGATGCCTATGAAGCCTCCAAGATGCTGTGTGAGCAGTATTACCTGACCTCCCCTGACATGGAGATCTCTCTGGTCAACTGTGAGTACCAACACTATGCCTTCCCCTCCACTCCTCCATCTTCCTTCCGTCATTCGGGGCACCATGTATGTACGAGCAACTAGGTCTGACCGCGCGCCTGTTCCCTGAAAGTAGGCCAAGTGATCCAGTGACTGTACAATGTGTTGGCTAAGCGCGGCCCTAGCTTTTCTCTGCTCTGCATCAGCTGGGGATGTCAGCACTCTGAAACCAACCGGCATAAAGGCCTTTGACCTACACAGAATCTCTCTCCCTCTTTCTCTCTGTCTCTGTTTCTGTCTCTGTCTTTCTCTTTCTTTTCTAGATATAGATAAAGATATAGATATATATATACATACACATCATTCTCTCGCTGTCTGACCCCTGCCCTTCTCCCCTGGTTGTCTTAGAGATGTAAGGGACAGAGAACCAGAGGTCAGGCCAGTACATATGTCCTGGCTCAGGGAGCAGGGCAAGAGGCAGCATCCATTAACTCCCCCTCAGTGTTTGTGTCTGCCACCATGCATGTGCGATAGCAAGTCTGTGTCAAAACAAAGTCCCGCCTCCCTGAAAAGTCCATGTAGGCCAAGCAATTACAATGTGTGATAATATAATCTCTCTCTCTCTCTCTCTCTCTCTCTCACTCTCACTGTCACTGTCACTGTCACTCTCACTGTCACTTTCACTCACTCTCAGTGAGTTATAAAGGACCTGTGTCTTTATTGCAACCTGCTATAGCGGGGATCAGCTAATAATGCTTTAAAGCATTTAAATCTAGAAGGCTTGACTATGCTAAACATGTTTCTGCTATCTGCTAAAATACGGCAAATCATACTCATTAGTATATACAGTAGAATGTTCTCTCTGTAGCTGGTTGTAGTAGTTTCTGATCTTTGACCAGGGGCTGCAAAAACCTCTCTTTAATCAGAGTTGGGTATTCGTTTATCACCTAACTGTCTACTCACAACCTACATCTCTCTATCTCATTGTGTCCCCAACTGACCCAATTCGTGTTCCGCAGCCAAAAACCCTGACCAGCCTCTTCACCTCGTCTACGTGCCTTCCCACCTCTACCACATGCTGTTTGAGCTCTTCAAGGTACTGAAAAACATAATCCACCGCACTTTGGGGACAGAAGTGTCTCTGAATGACCCCCTCCCGAGCTTAACTGAGTAGTTGCAAACACTGGAGAGACGGAGAGTGCAATCCACTAAATGTCCTGCTGTGGCACAAGGAAAGACCACTATCTCTCTCCATTCATGCTTCCACTCCTAAGATTGTGTGTGTGTGTGTGTGTGTGTGTGTGTGTGTGTGTGTGTGTGTGTGTGTGTGTGTGTGTGTGTGTGTGT
>JAOPUD010000107.1:11394489-11414149 GCA_027122715.1 Trisopterus minutus
ACACACACACACACACACACACACACACACACACACACACACACACACACACACACACACACACACACACACCGGACCATCACTGACCCCAAGCTGTGCTGTTGTGATCTGCCTCCAGGCGTTGTCCTCAGACTCGGTGGAGAGACTTCCTGTTTTCAACCAGTCCGCCTTGAGACACTACCAGACAACCCCGGAGGCGGACGACTGGTGCATGCCCAGCAAGGAGCCAAAGAAGATGGGCAAGTAACAGGGACAAGCCTGGCCTGAATAAGTGAAGTGTGGGACAAACCATAGGAACCGTCAAGGTTATGCCCTAGTATGACTAGTATGCCCCAGCCAACGGTACACTAAAGAACGGAGGTTGAAATGTATTGGGGTTGACCAGTGACCCTGAGGTTCTAGGACAGCCAATAGGAGCACCTCATTTTTTCCCCTCACACAAAACACAACCAGCAGAAAGTATTTATTTTAGGATTTTATTAACATTTGTTTGTATGTTTTGATTGTTTTTGGATGTATGCTCCCTATACTAAATTATTGTACATTTAAATCAAAATGATTTTAAACCATCAGTGTTGGTGGTCGCATTTGCCCCGATAATAGTGGCACAACCGGTTTTATAAGCTTTTAAAATGAGTTCATTTGTATATTAATCCTGTTTAAAAGAAAATCTATATTTCGCTCTATAACCAACTTAATCATTCTTTTAATTGATTATGGACCACAGTGAGCACAGTGTGGCACTGAGGCCCATGAAAAATAATTTAAAAGTCATCAAATGTGAGATAGCAATGGTTATGATGGTTAAGATTGCTTGGACTGTCAGTCCACAGACTTGAATGTCACAGTTGTGTGAGAGCAAACATAAACGTTTCCCATGATTTAAGGTCTTTAAGTTTAGATTTATCTTAGAGAGAACAATTTCGATTCTCTCTCAGATCAATCAAAAGTGAGCCCTGTGAACCATTTCTAGTGCCATAGCTGCCCCAGGCGCCCTAGTCCTGCAAATTATGTATCGAACAGATATCCTGCATATGCACACGTATGTATTTATTATAAGTGCTGGCCCCGACTATTCGGAAATGCCCTCAGCTGGATAGCATTCAGCCAGTATTCTGATAATTCCCATTGTCACGTGCAAGACCTGGCACGGTTTGATTGTACTCAATTTGATTTGAATGATCCTTCCTATTTTTATACAATATATATTTTGGGATCTAATAACAATCCAATAACATCTCTATCATATTTCCAAGCATGTGTATTCTGAGCCTGTTGGATCCGATGTTCCGAATATTATTGTGTCCCAGGAAGTTTGAACCCTCAAGAAAATAGTTTTTATGTGTTTGAGTATAATGATTATAGTGTTATTCATAATAATGTGTACTTAGTCTGTAGACATTATTGAAATAGTGAATGCCAAACCTGCTCATTGTACCAGATCACAGTGTACTAGTGAATATGATATTTTTCATTACCATGCTCTTAAAAAATGCCAGTGTTATATAAAATAGGACTAATCAAAACTAATAAATAATCATGTATCATGTTTTATTTTTTTTAATGGGAGACAGGGGTCATTGGAGTAGTCTGCGGAAGAACTGTAAATATTAAGGACGGCTTTAGGACAACTGTTAATTCTCAGTGCTAATGTTAGCGCCTGACTGACTGAAGGGCACTTGTGTTCTCCACTAATATCTGTATAAATGCGCAGCATACTGTACATTCAACCCTTTTCAGCCACGCCATTGGTCAATATGTTTCTACACCACAGTTCCCTGAACCTAAATCCCTTTCAACGGTATCGTTGAATGTTCAACTGTAGAATAAAAGACTACACTACAGAAATAAGAATCTTTTATCTATTTGTGTTGGAAGTTGTTGTTGTTGAATGATTGAGTGCCTTGAGTATGTGTGTGTTTTTTCCGCTATCTCGCACACTGTTCTATTTCTAGACAGTGGAACATATGGGCTGTCAACCAGTACATGGTGTACATGTAGTACTCCATTCCAAAAGAAGAACAGATTACACACCAAGTACATAGCTGCATCTACACAGCTGTGACCTGAGGCATACTTTAGGTTGTTGTACGTACATACCCTCATACAGTTCATGAGCAGCTCTTGGAGATTCATGGTAGCATGGGTGCAATTTTAAAGGAAGCTTTTAACTTAAATAACAGCACAAATAAATACGATCTATGTGGGTGGCTTTATCCTTGGCATGTGTCTATACATGCACTGGACAGTCCAAAGAATCAGACTTTAGATGCCTCTAAAGTTTGTCGGCAGACATGCTCAAATCAGGGTGAAATGGACGTTTCATTTACTTTGACTTCATATTTGATTCAACATATCATTTTGCTGGAGTCAAGGATCTGTACGACCCTAATTGTTTTTTTCCCAGCATTCACAAACTCGACCAGCAGTAGTAAACCGTAAAAACGTGTCTAAATGTTTGAAACAACACTGTGTTATTGGCCACTGTAGAAATACACATTGAAATCTTCGTCTGCTCATGTGAATCATTAATTTATCTTTGGTAGAATAACGGGACTGCAGGGTCTGAGATTAGTTACTGGAAGAATGTTGTCATAGGCGAATCCTCAATGTAGGCCAACTAGTGGTAGAAGTAGTAGTGTTTGTCTTTCTGTACACAACTCCTTAATGTAACAGAAAGAAGATCAGTCCTGTCTGAGCACATATCTTTGAGACCTTGGGATGAGGTCACTGAAACGGTTCACAACTGTTGGCAGAGGAACAGACAACAAGCCCATGGGGTTCAGTACCCGTGGTCAGAAGCCTGCTGCAAGCGCACGCTACTCAAGTGTTTTGCATGGATGACAGACAATGCCGGAGACAGACGCTACGTTATGTTTGTTTACTGATCTCAGTCGGTAGCATTCCACATTACAACTACAGCAGGGAGGAAGACCAATGCGCTTCCTCTAATATATTTTGGTAAAGTGGTTTTATCACTTTACCAAACTCTATAAAAGATATCATTGGTCTTCCTACCTGGCATAATTTCAGTTGTCTTACTTCCTATGAGCTCTGTCAGTTAAAAATCCCTGGAGGGTAAAGGAAAAGGAACATGACAAGAAGAGAAAAGACAAGGAGTTTTTATCAAAAATGTTGATCCATAACATTAATTTGCAACTCAAGGAGATGCGTGCTTCTGGGACTAGGTTGGGTGAGAGCAGGGATCTAGAGCTCCCTAGATGTAATCCATGATCTGAAATATCAGTATATATATAATCAGACACACATTTTTTTATTCCCACTCTTTTTATTCCCAAAAAATCTATAATATATATATATTTTTTTATAAACTTTTTCAATAATGTTTATTTGTTTTATTGAATGCAATCCAAAAACCACAGCAATATTCCCAAAGCCAGGGTCACAGCATGTGTTTACATGCTATGTGCACAGGCAGTTACCTGGAAAGACAAGCACTTCTGGTGTAGTGGCTTTTTGAGGGTTTGTTCTGCAAATATTGAACCTTGAGGGGTTGGTTGCTGGGTAGATTGCCAATGCCTTTACGCAATGAGTTGTTAGTGCATTGACGGTCATGTTTTTAAATTGAACAATAAATATAATCCATATAAAGTTTTATTGTAATGGCATGTCCGACTGATCTAGAGGACTATTAGATGATTTGAATGATTTGAAGGATTTAAAATACATTTTCAGTCATGCAGTGTGCTTACCATATATACGTAACTACTATATTATGTTATGAATCCATGAACGATTGATATGCTGTTAAATTCAGCTTTCAGCTTAAATAAGCATAAATAAATAATTGTGTCTTTGTCTATTTGTGTAGTGCATTTCCACAGTTATCCATATATTTGAAAATTGACTTAGTCTGCAGTCACTGAATGTTATTAAATTTTTCCAAGTAAAATACATGTCATTAGGTAGATTTTATAATGCTTGCTTAAGGATGCCTCCAGGTAGACTGTGAATATAGGGATCAAACCCAGTAGGTTTTGGCTGGGACCCTAGCAACTACACTACCCTGACACGGTACATTACAGTGCAGGTAGGGGTTAAACATATCACTAAGGATAAGTACAGGTAGCCTGAGGACATCAAGGACTCAAATCAAGAACCTTTATCTTTATAATGCCTTTAGTATCCAGTGTTAAGTTCAAAGTCTGACCATTCCAGTCTTCCTCCTTAAAGGAGAACTAGGATCTTAATAAATCGGTTCTCTCCCATTCAGGCACTATATCCACCCACAAGAAACGTGCAGTTAAGTCCTGGTTCAGCACCATTGCTGCTCCATGAAGCTTCTTTGTTTATTCCACCCAACGTCAGGCTTGATCAGGCGTCTATAAAGAGCCGACGGACCCTCCAACTGTCTTGCGTTGCTAGGCAACGCAGCCAAAGACAAACACACTTGCGCAACGCTCTCTCCTGCCTGACCAGAAGGACCCTCAGTCGGCGTCGCCTCAGTGTGGAGCTGCTCCAGTGGGCGGAGACCACGGGCGACCTGACACGCTCCCGGGCCCCTTCAGTAGAGCGCTCCGCTGGGCTCCAGTAACAGGTACCTCTGGACGGACGGCGGCAGGGGGAGCTGCGGGACAGCGGCCAGACACATCCCCCCCAGCGCCCCGCGGACACTACACCTGGCCAGGTGCATCAGGGAGCGAGGGCCGTCGGACCAGACGGCGAAGAGGGAGTCGTAGAACGCCTGGTGTCTCTGGGGAGGCAAGGGGAAGGCCCTTCTGTTAGTTAAGACTTTAATATGGTCAGTTATAGGGCGGTGGATTATTATTTATTCATTTTTTAATTACAAGATGTGTGTGTGTATATATATATGTATAGGTATACACATATACCTATATGTACAGTATGTGCAGACATACATGTCTAAACAAAGCCATTGAAAACCTTATAGCAGTCATCAGGGATGGATGTTCGCCATTTCCTCGTGGGTGTCAAGCGTTCGTAGGAGTTGGCCAGGATCTCCACTGCTTCAGGGAAGTCATGGCAGGCCTGCAACACCTGTTCTGCACCAGACACACACCGACCATCCATCTAACGATTATCACTAACTACCACGAGGGAAGGCACCCGCTGCAGGAGACATCGCCCCTCTTATTGTGTGTGCATTAACCGGTGTAAGTTGCTTTGGATAAAAGCGTCTGCTAAATGCCCTAAATGTAAATGTATCATGTAGGAGTTGACAAACGATTTGAAAAAAGCGGGAAAGACGAGGCCAGCCATTTTCTTTCTGTTCCGTTTGTTTACGTTTTTGGAGTGCAATGTAACTGCATGTACGTGCACTCGCACAGTATGTAACCTACAGCAACAGCCTCTGGCTTCTACACCAATTTGACACATTAGAGACAAACGGTGTACCCACACCATTAGGGGTCAACCGCTCAGAAGTGTCCGCCCAGCTGCCCGTACGAACCTTGTGGAACTGGGGCGGGTAAACGCGCGCGGCGTTGTGGTTGAGCAGCAGCTGATAGCAGAGATGGGGGACACCCATGGGCCTGACCCCCGTGACCTTCAGGAGGTACTGGATGGGGGCGCAGCCGTTGATGTCCATGGCCCGCGCGTCGGCCCCGCCCTCCAGCAGCATCTGCATCAGCACATGGTCACAGTTCCAGGCGGCCTTGTGGAGGGCCGTCTTCTTGTCCTCCTCCCAGATGTTGGGGTCTGAGGTCGGACCAAGGTCGGTGAGAGGGCGCGCCCATGTTATCACACGCTCCATTCAAACTCGTAGTCATAGAGCTGCGGTATGTACAGTATGCACTCCACATAGATAGACATACTGTAGGTATGAGTATCAAATATTGACTAAACAAATATAGGTATACCACATACCAACATGCAATGTATGCATACAAAAAGCATTATATTCATGGTACAGCATAAGTACATTTGTATATTTGTTTACAAATTAGATTTAGATGATATGGTTTCACCTTATGTCACAGTGACCACAAACTAAACGGGTGAGAAACCCGGTACTGGGCCAGTTCCCGGTTGGTTACGGGTCTGCATAATAATAGAACCTAAGTATGAACAACATGGGTTAGATGGACCACCTGCATTGCGGTCCAGCAGAATGCGACAGACGAGGTGGTGGTCCTCGCTGTAGAGCTGCTCCTTCTGGTCGAAGGCCCAGAAGGCCGCAGTCAGCAGGGGAGTTTCCTTGTGAGAGTTGACTGCGTTCACTGCAGCGCCGCTGGACAAGTACAGTGCCGCCAGCTGGGGGATGCCGAACCTGGCAGCCCTGTGCAAGGGAGTGTCCTCTTCGTTGTTATCACTGGCCATGTTCACCTTGCCACCTGCAGAGACGACACACTGTTCTTCCTTCTTAGAGATGGTTCCAGATGGTCTATTTTAATATAAAGTTTTCTCTGGGTACATTTCTGCTACGTTCTTAATGCCATCATACGTCTCTGTATTGATATTATGCACACTTCTCCATCTTGACTTATTGACTTTATATAGTAACTATATCGATTATAGTAACTATATTAATATAAAGTAACTATATTACATACTATATTGAACTATATTACCATCAAAGGCATGATTTCATATGCTATAGACTACAACAGTATTCTAAACTTTTTTTGTTAAGCTCAATCTCTCATGATCTTTCCTTTTCACGCTTCCTTCAAACACAACTACCGGTACATGAACCCCAATGACCCCATTCTGTTGCCCTCTGACCTCTGAGAAGGAGCTGCTTGGCACAGTCCACTGACTCCCTGGTGATACAGTAGTGGAGCGCTGTGTGGCCGCTTAATGATTGGCTGTTGACCCGAGCTCCATGGTCCAATAACAAGGCCACGCAGTCAGCCTGGGATACCTCGCAGGCCACATGCAGCGGGGTCTTGCCGTTGGGTTTGCGGTTAACGGCCGCCCCCTTCTGGAGGAGCACCAGTAGTGACTCTAACGCATTGTACATCACGCACACGTGGACGCCCATCGCCCATGACTTCTCTAGTTTATAGCCTGGCAACCAGTATCCTGTGAGAATAGAGAAGGGGAGAATAACACAAATACGCTCTATCATGAGAAAAATACATCATGGCTTTGGGTTCAATTTCATCCGTGGAGCTTTAGCACCATCTAGGGGCTGATCTGAAATGATCGTCCTCCTCGCTTGTAACAACAAAAACAATGCATAAAATACGACTTTTATCATGTCTTAGTAGTTCAACACATTAACTTTATGTGTCAACTCTATTCCGGCCACTAAATGTCTTCTTCAAATCCTGTCCCACCTTGCTTGTACGAAGCCAGGACCATGCTGCGGTCCTCCACTTCCAGCACCGTGTCTATATCCAGGTCGCTGTGGTACAGGATCTCCAACACCGCCCGGCCGTCATTCCTCTGCAGGGCCGCCAGGAAGCGAGCCTTGAGCTCCTTGGCCGCCAGCTGCCTGGGGGTCAGCTCCTCCATGAACACAGAGGGCGCC
The DNA here is from genome assembly GCA_027122715.1 of Trisopterus minutus. Taxonomy (NCBI): domain Eukaryota; kingdom Metazoa; phylum Chordata; class Actinopteri; order Gadiformes; family Gadidae; genus Trisopterus; species Trisopterus minutus. The sequence goes on from JAOPUD010000107.1 coordinate 11,401,946, forward strand.
CCGCTGCCTGCACCTTCACCTGCTGCACCCGAGTACGGCCCGGAGGAGGCCGACCCGGCGGCTGACAGCGGCATTATCGACATTATCGACCTCAACACACCACAGAGAAGGCCTGAGATGAACTCGCTAAGTGCCGCGATGAAGGCGGTGAGCATAACCTGTTGCAAGGGTCCTCTGTCGAGTGCCAAACATGCACTGCGATGATTGTAATCCAGATCCAGAGGTGGCGAATTTGATTTAAATCATTCAATTAAAGAAGAGTGGGAGTACGTTTAAGCGTAGCAGCAACAGGGAGTGAAATCCAATATGCCCAGGGTCCTGCTTGGTATTAATAGAATGGTGAGCGTGTTGTGGGTAGTGGGCGTTGTTGTTCTAGACCCAGGGTGTATAATAAGAACAGTGGGTAGGTAGGTTTGTGGGAGCTCAAACATCCACCTTTGCCATGTGATGTGCATTTTGTATGCATTGGATTGAATGTGAACACAAATGGTTTGACCAAAACAGACCCATTTAGGTTTGACTGCTAGGTTTAAAGGAATTGATGAGATTATCAATATCCACGATCTAGGACTTGTAGGAATAATTGAACAGGGTCCAGACCCCAACATGTTTTGAGCAGAGCTATTGTTTAGTCATTGCAAATATATTATTTTGTTATAATAATTTATACATGAGCATGAAAAGCTCGGAAAAAGTCGGAGAAACGTTCCCATTCAAAATGCATGGGTTTATCTTTCGTTCTGTGGAGCACGAAAAAGTATGTGAAACTCATTGGTATATATTTCGTTTTGTGGAGCACGAAAAATTCGTTTCAGTTTTGAGGCGGTCTTCTACAAAAATCTGAAATATTGAAATATATATTATATCTGAAATTATATATATATATATATATATAACTAGAGGGTGCACTTTACTGTCTGCTCAAACCCCTTCTGAAGCCTCTCTCTCCCTCTCTCTCTCTCTCGTGGTCTCTCTCCAGAATAGCCCTGAGGGAATACAAATAAAGAGACAGTGTGATGATCTATGGCGGCTCCCTAGATTGCCTTGTAGCCTACTGTGGAAATCTGTTACCGTAGTCACTAATGATACATAAATACTCCAGAAAAAGACAGGTCATATGTGAAAGTAGCTTACACAGTATAGGGTTAGTTCACTGTTTACCTCTGTTCTATGCGTTTAGCCTCCTAGTTTCTTCCATGGTTGTTTGGTTTGTCATAGGGTTATTAGCAACCATAATAGTAACTTCGCCTTCGGCAAATAATTATTAAATAGCAGACGTTATGATAAATAGGCTACTAGTCGTAAAATATTAGTAAAGTAAACATGTTCATCGTGAGACGATTTCAGATCAGGATGTCTGCTTTGTGGGCATCATTTGAAACATTGTAATTAAAAACTTGAGGAAACATTGCCACTGAGCACACAAGCCAGACAGAAGAAGGCAAGCCAAAGGAAACAACAGACAGGGCCTGCACATTTTATTCAGTGTGACAAGTAGCTGCCAAATCCAACTTTTCAGAATGCAAAAGAAAGAGGGAGAAGGAGCAAAGGAAAAGGAAGAATAGGATAGGAATAGGATGAAACACAAACAGCTTTGTTTGTTCCAAAGCGTTAAAAGCGTGGCGAAAAGTATGTGTGTGAGTGACCCTCTCTCTACCCGTCACTATGCACAGGAAAGACGAACGCACACTAGAATGCTCCAGGCACGGCCCAAAACAACATCCCACCAGCAGCGCAGGCAAGTCAATCAACAAGAAAGAGGGAAGGAACACAAAATGGAGGGGATCCCCTTCGGTAGCAGCCCTAGCAAACTGTACACAGCCCACCCGCCAGGTTAGAAAACAAGGCTTCTTTAGGGTTTATAATACAGTATATTGCTTTCGGCATGTTTCACTCTACATAGAAAATGTTCAGTGGACGGACTCATCCATCGACTGGGTTGGTGGTGGGGGTCGTATTCACAGAAAAGGTCAAGGGTCGAGTATCACTTAGGTTTTTGTTTAAGAGGAAGGATGAAACAACACAATAGGATTTTCTTATTTTTTGCAATTTTTAAAATGGGATGACATATTCAAGTTGAATCATGATCTCAAGTCACATTGTTGATGATTATCCATTGATATCTAAAAAAAAAGAGTATATATTTATTTTCTAACGTAAAATCTTTTTTGGCAAAGAAAGAAAAACACAATTGTGCATAAATCATTAGGTGGTGTTAATAATACTCTATTTCTTGCATAACTTACTGTAGCATAAACAATAGTCAAGATGGTTCATAAAATACATAAATAATAAATAATAAGTTTCATTCCAGAATGGTACTGTAGCTACCTTTTTGTAGCGCTGAGTGAACGTAGAGCTCAAAAATACTTTCCAACTTTCAAACAGACAAGTGTAAACGATGAATGTTGAATGAGCCATCACTAAAATATGTCCTATTGTATCTCATGAGTGCAACTTCTATCACATCCTTCATCTGTGATGAATTATTCAACTCTACAGCTTCAGTCATCTTTCTTCCAGAATATCAGATTTGTTTAAATATGTCAACAAGAAAGAAAAAAACCGAAAAGCATTAATATTAAGGTATAGCATTCTTGGATATTCATTCACATATTCTCAGGATCACAGGTGTCAAAAGAAAGGTAATCAAACAGTGATTTGTATGCGTGGTATCCGATTTGTCTTGTTTAAATTAGATCAATAATAAATGTATTTCGTAGAATGATTCGGCTGATCCGTCATCGGATTGAAACACGTATTTAGAAGTGAATAGAGATAAATACTCTTCTATGATTTTCCCAAAGGCAGCAGTTGGGTAGTAATCATCTGTTGTTTTGATCATATAAAAAGGAGGTCGAAAGCAGGTTACACACTCGGCGTCAGAACGGTATGCATATAAGTACGAGGTTTCACTTTGTAATCATGGTGGCATGACTATATGGGTTTTTATGTCGTCTTTACTGTACATCGTACACTACCACAGTCTCCATTGCCATCCTGGACATCCTGTTGAGTTCTGGCGGTTCTTTCCTGTCATTTTCATATTTTTGTCGGGGAAATTGCTTTTATAACATTTTAAGAACAATATACAGAGTGGACTTTCCAGTGTTGTGGACTTTTCTAGTGTAGTCACAGATGGGGTCCTTAGAAGAGATCTGTTTTCTCTCAGTCAGGACCCACTTGCATGGTAAAGTTCCAGTGTTCAGATTCAGCAGCAATGAGAGAAAGCAGCACTGGCGCCATCTAGTGGTGGACGTGTGTAATTGCCCATAATGATCTCTGTCCCCCAACAGAGTTTGTGTGAGTGCTTGTGTTCTTCATCACAACTGTCAGGTACTTCCCAATGGACTCCTCCGAACAGGATATATTACTGTATATAATTCTGCCTGTCACATGATGGCACACTAAAGATATCTGCATCTATATTCATCACTGTATATGTACAATGCCACTTGTAAGGTATGCTTTCATACACATCCATTAATATGGCTAATACAGATGGCTCTAAAGAAGAAGAAGCTAAAAGATATGTATTGGGTGGATGCGCAGGTCACGTTTAACCCTCTCGCCATCTAACCATGAATATGAATAAATACATGTACAGCAATAAATGTCTAAATAAATATAAATCTGAGCAGATTCTGCAACCGTAAAACAGAAATAGTGTTGGGTGGGGTTGGGGAGGGAATAAAGAAGTGAACAGGGGGTGATCTCTGGGGAGTAGGACGGGCAGGGAGGTGGGCAGCAACCTATTAACAGTGTGAGCACCTTTTTTTGGTTTTCTACTCGGTGAAAAAAACTAAAACACACCAACAGCCAGCTGGTGGTCTCACTGTGGACCACCACCATCACAACCACCACCACCACCACTGGGCCATGTGGAATATTTGAGCAGCATCGGGCATCTTTAAGGGCACCCCACTGAGGACGCGGGGGTCCTTGGTGATGTCCCGGGGTCTCAAGGCGCTACTGGGTGCGGGGAGCGTGATAAGAACAACAGTAGGGGAGGTGCGGGGCTCCCCCCGGCACCTAGGGCTCGTCCTGGCTCTGTCTCTGCTGCTCCTGCTCTCTCTGGCGGAGCTTGTCGCGCTGCCTCTCCATCTTGTCCCGGTTCCTCCGGGTCTTGTCCTGCAGCACCCTCAGCTCCTTGATCTTCTTCTTCAGCAGCCCCCGGTCCTGGGACGAAGAGACGCCAAGGGCCTGCGCACACACACACATGCACGCACACACACACACACACACACACGTGCGGACGCGCACACATACATACGCACACGGGCACATACACATACACACAGATACAGACACATGCACACACAAACACCCATTTTCACGATGGACTTAACCTCCCTTCACCTTTATTTCTACTTTGTTTTATGCGACCATATCTATATGTCCGCCCATTCTGCAACGATTGCAGTTTGTGCTTGACTTTTAGAGGGCTTGGGGTTGGCGGGTGTTGTATAACGTGGGCATGTGAAGCCGTTTGAGGCTCACTGTGATTAAATGTTAGTATTATTGACTCGACTTGCCAATAGTCCCGCCTATGCAGCTACAGCTCGTCGATTAATACTACACACTAGAAACTTATACCGTTTCTCTGTTTATATTTACTAAATATATAGTTTATATATTTTAGCGGGCAGCTTTGTGGGAGAGGTTGGCTAACCTTTAGCTCGTTGCTCTCCAGCTGCAGAAGGCGTTCCCCGTCCACGTTTTTGGCAGTGAATTCTGGGACATGGAGCTGCAGGTCGAGGCCGACGAGCCAGTGGGCCACCTGCTGGGGGGTCCACTCCGTCACGCTGAGGGTCGGCCCCTGGTGCAGCTTAGGGAACTGGGCCTCGTCTAGGATCTGCAGACAGAGGATAGGATGACGGTACGCACATATATATAAGGGTATAAAGACGATGAAAGACCTCACCATTACATGCAATGACTGAAAGCGGGATGTGGATGTCTAGATAACTAAAGGGGAAATCACACATGGGGAATCTATTCTGTGAAAAAAAAATGTCAACATGGATGCCGCAGACATTCAGTGACATCCTTACCTCATCCTCTATCATATCCAAACTCTGAGCACGGCAGCATGTAGGGCAACAGAATACAACTTTATTAACACCAAACGAAAAAGGCACAAACAAAAATGGCGTCGGCACCGCGTCGCAGACTCAGTGTCCTCCGCCAAAGAACAAGCATGACTTTGAACCCAGTAGAGACACCTCAGTGTTTGTTCACACACTGACGTCTCGTGGTGTCAAAGAGAGGCTTGTGTGTTACGGAGTGAGCGGCGTCTGTGGGCGCACCTCGTCTGAAGAGAGGGCCGGCGCGTGAGCGCGCTCCGACATCTTGGCCTGGTTCAAGAGGCTGCTGATCTCCACCGAGCTGCTGCTGCTGCTGTCGGCGCTCAGGGCCGGACCCTGGGAGACGGGAGAACCACATAGAGCCAAGGCTTGGGTTTACATCGCCCGGGTCTTTCCAATGAGCTCAGTCTGGGAGTTGTAGTTTTTTTTGTTTTTTTTTTACTTTCACCCGCAGGCCCTAAGGATTAGTTAATTAAGATGAATCAGCGATATGTTTTTGAGTGATATAGGAGAGAAAATGAAGAGGAGCAATGCATGTGCTAGAATGATTGTGTACTAATGAAGACAAGCAGTGTATATCTAAATCATTTCTGCTGGGGTAAGAAATTGGATTTTCACATCAGAAAAAAGAATGCGTTAGTGACAGAATACTTAATATATGTAACACCAAGATTGGCCCGGCCTTCGGTTTAACAAATATCCAATTTCAAACTGATTTGATTTGAAGCTGTACAATCAGTCATTGATTAATCAACTTATGTCAGTTGATCAAATGTGACATCTGGTTGCACAAGTTTCTTGAGATTTGGAGATGGAATTAGTTTCAACCTTAATGATTAGGGAGAATTTATTGGTTTAGTTATCCCTATTTACCTTAAACCACCAATCATTGGCCATATGGCCAAAAGGGATGCATGATTGGACGAGAGTAAGGGATACACAATATATACAATACCAAATAATATGAATAGGAGAAGAAGTGGGGCCAGGTTAAAAAGTTCTGTTGAACAAAAAGCAGGTTTATTTAAATGAATAACAATAGCAACTAAAAATACTTAAAGAAAACAAGATTGATTTAAATCATAAAAACCAACTGAAAACCCCCGAAAAAAGGGTTATCCTATTTCTATTCGGTTATCCACAATTTTGCTAAAATGACCTATGATTGAATACATGATTGGACTATTAGTTTTACTATTCAAGTGTTTTTCCAACTGCCTCATTAAAGAGCACTGTAATTGGTTGGGGGTTTTCACATTAACAGTTCCTGTCCTCTGGCGTAAGCCTTCTGGCGCCATGGCAACATTCACCATAATACAACCATGACATCATCAACCCTCTGTGCTGTGCAGTTTGACCTCATATACCTTGGCCGTCAGTTTCTCTGGACTGTCCTCCACCGAGGGCTCCATGGAACTGAGAGAGAGAGAGAGAGACAAAGACAGAGATAGAGAGAGCGAGACAGAGAAAGGGAGAGAGAGAGAGAGAGAGAGAGAGAGAGAGAGAGAGACACACACACACACAGAGGGGGAGAGAGAGACACACACACAGACACAGAGGGAGAGAGAGACACACACACACACACAGAGGGCGAGAGAGAGACACACACAGACACAGAGGGAGAGAGAGACACAGAGACAGAGACACAGAGAGAGACAAAGAAACAGATAGAGACGGAGAGAGTGACAGAAATAGACACACACACCCAGATACAGACAGGCAGTCACAGAGACAAAGAAAGATAACGAGAAACTTTAGAAACTTAATGGAGACGATGACATAACACAGACTTACTTCCCAGACGGCTTAATAATTTTCAAATCTTGTGTGTGTGTGTGATGGGAGAGAGAGTGGGAGAGCGAGGCGAAGAGTGACCATGCCCCTAGTGTGGGCCAACTGTGGGTTGTTGTCTGCCTGACCATACCCCTGGTTTGAACTCCCTCTCTCTCCATTTTTCGCTCCTTTCCTGCTTTTTCTCTCTCACCGCACACACACAACACTACACTTTCTGCTACACACACACACACACACACACACGCACACTCTAGACTCCTGACTGATTCTATTGTTGCCGGCAATGAGTGCAGCAAATAGAGGAATGTAGTGAAAACTGCAATATCTGATACACATAAATGTAGGCACTGTAAAGTATGCACTGTACGTTATTTGGGTTACCACACATACACACACAATCTTACACATCAGTGATTGTGTACGCACACAATCACACACACACTGACAATTACGAATACAACAAAGGGGTGTGTGGGTGTGCTTGTGTGTGTTCCTGGTGCGGATCCAGAAAAATAACAAAAAAACAAACAAGAAAACTTAACAAGAGACTGCCCACTGTGCAGAAAACACAACATTGATAATTAATGACTAGCAAAAGAGATCAATAGACACACACACACACACACAGCGTGTCCCTTGGGTAAGATCCAGTAAAGCAAAATTCATGAAGTTGAACCAGGGAAGAGTCCTGTCAGACAATTAGCAGGCTCCATACAGCAGATGACACACCACAGGTATCTAAACAACGTGTTTACCTGTTTACCGGCGATGCCCGGGCATCCTTGGTTCTGCTTTGCCGTAGCGAGACTCTGAGAGGAACAGAGAGGAGATGAGAAGAGGCAGCCGGTATCACGCATTACTATGGTAACCAACATCGTGATCACAGCCTATATGGTCTCACACACTTTGACACTTTTTGCCGTTCTAAAAGTTGTAATATTTTATACCGAAACTAGTCCTCGTAAAAGGTGGCCCCACATCTTTGTTTTAACATACAAATAAACGATGCAGCCAGCCATTCATTATTTTTAATGATTGATTTGACGAGGCTCTTGTGGGTTCATGGATTATAGGCAGCTGTCCCACCACTCGTTATCCCAGTACAGTGTTGCGTTGTTTTCTATCTAATGATTGGGAATGGGCAAGGTCATACCCGGGCCCCGGGGCCTGTCTGTTGGGGCTCTCCTCCACACTGCCAGCCGCTCCAGACACCATGTGAGACTGGCACCCTGCGGACAAAAACCACACTCTGTGACGTCCCGCGGATGATAAACATACTCTTTTGAAGCATGACTCAGCTCCCGGCTACACTTTTGCGTCATCATGATTTCAGGTCTTATTGGGTTTATTTCGGTTTCATCTGCAAGGTCATTTTGGCGTCCGTTGAATGTGACTTTGAGCATTTCATGACACCTGACTTTTCACTTCTATGATTTACTCTGTAACAAAATGTTGGCTTTTAAGCCAACGGAAATAACAAAAAGAGGGTAAGAAAAAAAACCTAAGCATACAAAACCTAAAATGAGGCAGGTTCATTGGTCAATACAAATCTCTTTTAGCGTCACAAGCTTTTAGTATGCATGCTAAAAACTAAACGGCCGCTGTGTCGACACTGCCCAACATTTTCGATCCATGACATCGCTTTATGTTGTATGGGGCGGGGCCTAATGTAAACTGACCGTCCTGATTGGTTCCCTGCGGCAGCAGTGATCGTCTCGGCGAACCCTCAGTGCTGCCGGGATTCCTGAGTCCCGCCCCCCCATCGAAGGACGCCGCGCTGCGCACCGAACCGCTCCGGCTGTGGGCGGGACTTCCTGTTATGCTCTCAGACAGCTGCCATTAAGAGAGTTTGGAGGGGAGGGGTACAAAGTTAGGACGAAAACAAACCGATATGATGTAGACCAAAATATATCGTTCATACAGTAAACATGAAATACTAAAATATGAATGGAATTGGTAAGGTGGGTCGGTAAAACTTCTAGAATCTTTTGGGAAACCATAGAATCTAACTTGAGTTCTGCATTCCAAAAAATACAAACATTTTACAAATACAAATACTAAACACAGTACTTTATAGCATTGTGTAGCATTGTATCCTAGCTATCTTTTGTTGTATACAGGGAATGGGTCCACCTAGCAATTGTAAGCACTTGGCACTTGTTTCTATGAACATCCTTACTGTACTGACAGCGATATATTGTGGTTTCTCCTTCTTTTGACCTTAAATGTAAATGCAAAGCTAGTGTAAATCGAATTCCATTTCCTCACCCAGGTAACAGTGAGAATGCCAGACGAATACCTTTTCGTGTTTCCGCAAAGTCTACAAGGTTTTCCCTGCACCCACCCAACCAGTATGGCCAGAGGGTGAATACCTTTACAAAATCAATACCTAGTGATGACAGAGGTTCCATTCCGACCTGAGGTCCTATGCCACACAACACAACCCCTCTCTCTTATAACCTTCTATCCTGTTCCTATACTCCTATCCTAAACAAATTATTTTGTTGGAAAAAAACAAACGCACACAACTGCTTCATTTATCTGCTTTCTCTTTATCTTCAAGTTCTTGTTATTGTGTGTTAGATACAAGTGACACTCGCGGGTTCTCAGCTTCGTTTCAAACCTCATTTCCCAGTCTGGGAGCCCGCGTCGGGCCGGTCACGACTCAGGGCTCCTGCCTTTCTGCCTCGGCACCGCCTATGCTACTGCTACGCTAACAAAGGCCTCCATTAGCGCCTCTCCATCAGCGGCTTTTGTAACACGCTGAGAGACAACAGCATCATTTGTTCCGCTTGCACTGAACACGAGCACGGAGGTTAATGAATCTCTTCGAGAAAGGTAACATGATATCAGATAGGGTGACTCTGTATTAAGGGACCAAATGGCATAACAACAACAAAAACACACACACGCGCACACCACCACACACATCGACTACACGCATCTATAGTGACTTGATGTGAGAAATGAATTGAATTTGACTTTGGGCTTATTGACAAACCTCTCCCTCTGTAGAGCTGATGCTGCTTCTCCCCCGACCGCTGTGGTTAGACTTTTTACTGGGAGAATCCAACCCTGAGAACACACACACACACACACACACACACACACGCACACACACAAGTTGTTCATCAATTCTGATGTACAGCGAGGCGAGTGTGTCTCATGCAGTGAACCTAAGCTGCAGCACTGTAATAACCAAGTTAACTCTCTGGACTGTAAAACGATGTATTAGCTGCGTCACAAACTTAAAACACTGGAGCATGAATGGGTGTTCCAGCAGCAGCCAGTTATTATAACAAAGTACCACTGGACATTTCATAATAAAAAGGGCCTGAAATCCAACGCCGAGCCAACAATGGTGGGTCTTGTGCAGTGGTTTGGCCTAACAGGCTGACTGCGTAAGAGGGATGTGTTCCAAGGGAACTGCTCATCTCCATTGAGTGCTTGAAAAACTGCTATTGTTTCTCTTTTTACCATGGCGAACTACTTTTTCCTGTCGTATTGTATTGTTTCAGTGGTTGTGTTCTTGTCTGTACATGCACGCATCAGCAGTGCTTTTAAATAAAGGGATACATGAAAGGAGACACATCCTTGTGTATGTTTACTGTAGTAATCCTAATAAAACGGCATTGGAGTGCACAGAAACAGATACAGTTTGAGTTATTGCTGTTGGTGTACTCTGTTGGGGTACTCTATGAACTCTACCTGCAGCACTTCAATAAAAACGATAAAAATGAGTTTGTCTGGGAGAATAAGAATCATATTTGGGCTGGGGACTAGGGATTGGTGAATCTTTTATTCTTCCAGGGCCAGACACTGATCAACAAAATGTGTCTGTCTGGAGTATTCATATCCCGGTGCACTTCATCCTTCCCATTACTTCACTAATTCTAAACGCTCCCCACTAATCTAATCATTCCCCCTCTCTGCAGCCAGACCTTCTCAGGCTTAAATATGAACTCAATTAACCTCCCATTAGGGATGGAAATAAAAATAACTGTTTCAATCCCCCCCACGCCCTCACTCCCTGCTTCACCTCCGCTACCTGGTTCGTCTAGGACATCGCAACCGCCATAAAAAAAACAAAAACAACCACGGCAAAGTCATCTCCACGGCAACGGACCTGCGGTCAGTGTATGCGCAGGGGCCCCACCTCGTTGCTGCTGGGGGCCGGACCGGTCCGCTGCGGCGCTACTGTTACTGCGACTGCTGTTGTTGCTGTTACTGTTACTGTTGTTGTTGTTGACCTGGATGCCGTTCTGCTTCATCAGCTGCATCAGCTCCGACTCCAGCGTCGCAATCTGGAGAGAGACGGACAGGCAGGGAGGGGCGGGAGGAAAGGGGATTAGCCAATGGCCTTTTAGCATTGTTTAAAAAACGGTTTTAACAATGTCCTTTATAATAACAATGTGTTATTAAGGGAAGGGAAGTAATTGGAGATGCTTTACGACTTATGTAAGGTGGCCCTGTGAGCTAGACACACTTTTAAGAAAACACATGCGAATAGACAAATCACAAGCTAATAAAGAGTAGATTTTCATAATGTTTAAATAAAAATGATGTTCCTAACTTAGGTTTTAGCTCATTTCGAACACCATTGACAGAAAGCCGTCTTCGCTAACGCCATGAGTCTCAAACCGCTGCCTCTACAACAGGCGCGTCCAGACGTGTGCGTCACTTTAAAGTCCTCTGTAAGCACTTTAGGTGGCATTTGCTGTAATTGTGAAGCGTTTCTGTTTTGTGTCCGTTTTTGTTGCCGTGCTGTGCTGAAATGGCGGTGTGTTGTCACCATGCTGCGCACGGGACGTCAAACAGGTGAGGACGGCTGCCTTCATTTGCTTAAGTTGTGTCTCTTTGCATGTGTTCTCGAGTTGCAGTGCGCACCATTCGTCTAAACAGATGTCGGCGTTGTCTGCCGTTTGTGTGTGCGTGTGTGTTTTTTGGACTGTTTGCGCCGTCTTGGGTTGCTGCGCTCTGAGCTCTCCTTTCAAGCTGCTCACTCTCACCCTGACTTGCAGGCTCTGGATCTCAGCCAGGTGGGCCTCCTCTGCCTCCTCCAGCCTCTTCCTCTCAGCATCCTCCTTCTGGACCAGCTCCACCTCCCTGGGGACACACGGGGGCGGAGGGGAACAGCGGGGGGCAGGGGAGTTGATGTGCTGCTGAGTCACTTCGCTTTAAGATGGAGCCCAGAATGGGGGGGAAAAGCGACGGGGATGACACAAATAAAGACATTGAGTGTGAATGGGAGTATGTGTGTGTGTGTGTGTGTGTGTGTGTGTGTGTGTGTGTGTGTGTGTGTGTGTGTGTGTGTGTGTGTGTG